>JBBMJY010000014.1:13171390-13205917 GCA_037833715.1 Toxotes lorentzi | reverse complement strand
GTGTGTGTGTGTGTGTGTGTGTGTGTGTGTGTGTGTGTGTGTGTGTGTGTGTGTGTGTGTGTGTGTGTTTTCCATCCCGTGAAGCGTCTGTAGTGCCCCACCCTGTCTTCTGTGCGTAAAACCTCCCACGTACATCATCACACACCACGTTTCTTCCAGCAGCGGGACGAGCGGAGGATAACGGTTCACCTCACCGACACTTTGGAAACAGAGATGGGAGTGGAGCGACGGCTTTTCTGGCTATGACACGGACACGCCGGGCGGGAACGATGGCTCTCACCAGCCGGGAAATGTTGTGCTTGATCGGAACCTGCCTCTGGCTGCCGCTGCTGGCGGAGGTATGTACAGTAGCCTGTCTTTTGATGATGGGCTTGATTTTGCAATTTGGCCCGATTTTTGTCATGCTTTCCTTTTTTTTTTTAATCTGGAGCCTTGACCAGTGACTGTCACGTTTTAATGTGCTGCATTTTACAAA
Source organism: Toxotes lorentzi (assembly GCA_037833715.1). Taxonomy (NCBI): domain Eukaryota; kingdom Metazoa; phylum Chordata; class Actinopteri; family Toxotidae; genus Toxotes; species Toxotes lorentzi. The sequence goes on along the minus strand of JBBMJY010000014.1, from coordinate 13,205,442 downwards.
AAAAAAAAAAAAAAAAAATCGGTTGATAATTAAAACTGATAATTAGATTTACAAGCCTGTACTAGAATTCAGGGCAATGCAACCAAGCTGTGAGGACTGACTCATATACACTACATTTTCATGCGTTACCACTGATCCACAGCCAACGTCTGTCATTCAGTGTGCACACATTTAGTGGATATGGACCCATATTGTACACGCACAGTATTTTAAACCCCCGCATGACCAAACTCTGCAGTCATGCCATCGTCTTAAATTGTGTTGCGGTGTTTATCCCTTTATTGAGGATGCGTTTCTAACAAAGCAGGTGCAGGTCGGAGCGATAAAGGGGCACCAAACACCTCTAATCGGTCTTTTAGCCAATTAATGGTGACATCGCTGCGCATTATCCACTTAAGATATATGTGTGTGCTGTATCACACGCACACACACACACACAGTCATACATGGGCTCAACCCCCCCCCCTTCGGCGGGCTATCATGAGAGGAACCCGTCGGAGGCCCCTCTGTCCCCCCCGGTGTTGGGGGACTGAACCTGCACAGGCTGTTGAAGCTTGTCACAGCGATTCAGTCAACTCAGACATGTTGAGGCTGAAAACCAGTGAAGCAGGTGTTGTTGTCAGAGCACTGTGAGTCTCAGGTTCAGGAATTTATAAGACAAAACTGGTTAATGGTTCTTATGCTGGCTCTGTATGTCAGATCTGCAATGAACTGAGCAGCAAAGCAATCAATTAATGATAAATCAATCAGTTAACCAGTAGACTAGTTCATTTTCATTGTTTCTTTTTTCTTATACTACAGTGTGTGTTGTGTTAATGTGCAGCATATGAGCTGTGGAGAACAGTGATGTTAATTAGACCCACTAACGCTGGAAGCAGCCGTGCATGTAGCACAAATAGCACAGGGCAGATGAGTTTCAGCTTTTTTCATTTCAATTTCATTAGACAAATCTTTTCATTGGGAGTCTCCTGAATGCAGCTGCACTTTCTTTTGTCGGCATCATCAGAACAAAATATCAAAGATGTGCACTAACAGGAAGGAAACAGTGAAATCTCTTAAACAGCAGTTCTCTGTAACCTGTAACACAGACTTTACTCTGAATCACATCTAACATTACTCACTTTTCTGAGATTCAGCTCCCAACATGACCAGATCAACCATCAGAGAGCCCTGGGTGCCCACGACGGGCCCTGCACACCATGTAAGGAAAAAAATCGAAATAATTTGGCATAAATTGGTTTAAACCAACAAGTCCTTAATATTAAATGATAAAATATGCTGTTAGTACATGCCAAAATTTGGAGAATTTAATAAGTGTTCAAGCCATTGTTAAACAAAAAAATAGGACTATCAAAAAGATTACTGATGGTGTGTTTCCATCCATGAGTGGAAACGTTGAAAATGAAAACAAAAATTGGGAGGGAGCAAAAAATGATGAAAACATCAGGCATGTGTGGACTGATGAGGAGACTGCGACGTTCCTTGAACTGATTCAAGAAACAAGTGGGACAGTTAACTGTCCCACTTTGGAGCATCTTCCATCCTGCTGTAGTGTCCTTTCACTCTGAGCAGAAATGGACTCTTTCTGTGTACACATTCTTCCCTGTGGTGTGTGTGTGTGTTTACATGGCAGTGCACTGGATGCAGGTGCGACAGCATCATAACCGATTAGCTCCGTAATTGAGCCGTGTGATTGATGTGACTGGAGATATCAGCACCCATGTTCACTACCACAGGTCACCTGTTCCTGCTCTAATATCATTAGGCTGAGCAGCACCTTCTGTAATGTGATAGTATGCTGATTTCATATGTGTTTCTGTGTGTGTGTTTGTGTTGCTGGAGAGAAATAACCAGAGAGCAGAACTCACCTGTGTCAAGGTGAAATGTGTTGTATTTCACTGCCCTCACTACAGTTATTCCACAGTGCTGTGAGTGCGCGTGTGTGCGCGTGTGTGTGTGTGTGTGTGTGTTTGGAATCTTCTGTCAGGTGCCCCGCTGTGTAGAGGTGTAACCTGTTTTCTGAAATTGAAACTAACACTCCTCTGTCAGATATCATCTGATGCTGCCTAGAACCATTAGTGTGTGTGTGTGTGTGTGTGTGTGTTTACACGGTACACTATGTATCTGTGTAGCTTATTCAGTTCAGTTTAATTTTATTTATATAGCTCCTTCCACAATCAAAATAGTCTCAAAATGCTTTACAGAGACCCAGAGTCTGACCCCAGATCAGCACTTAAGGCGACAGTGGCAAGAAAAAAACTCCCTTTTAACAGGAAGAAACCTTGAACAATACTTATACCTGTGATATTTCTGTCCTTTGATTGGTGATCCCTCCCTGCCGTCAGTGAGTAAACTCATTCACAAAACGTGAACAAATGTGAAAATATTCCTCAGTACCTCTTGATATCTCAGACTTTCCTTTGTTCTCTGGTTTCTTTGACCTGACTGTGTTTCATATTCAGAAAGTCACAGAGCACACACCTTCGCCAAGGCTGCCTCTTCGTACATGAACATGCATAACCTACATTTATATTAGGGCTTTGTACAAAGCTGAATGAGAGTCATCTTAAAATGAATCCCCTTTAAGTTGAAAGCCTTCAGATTTGTCGGGCTTCTTAGATGAATTTGTATTTGTTTAGTCTTCATAATAGTCTTCCATAATATTAAGCTTTAAGTCAGATAGTCAGTTTGAGTTTCCCTGTCATAATTACAACTCATTGAATGAATGCTATTTTTCGAGTCTTATTTTAGGAGGCAGTGACAATGTATTTTATTGTTCTGTTGGGAAGCACTTGATTTGTGGCAGCTTATGTCAAACAGGCCGCACCTACAAGGATTTGGCAGCAGTTACAGGAAGACAGCATGCAGCATTCAAAAGCAGGTGACATTTCCTGGGCTCATCCAAAAAAAAAAAAAAGCCTATAGTTGCAATAGACAGATGCTAAACCAAGTTTCAGAACATAAAAACCTCCTTGTCAGTAGAAACAATCTCTGTTGTAGCAGAAACCTGATTGTTATTTCCATAAAACTTGACTAACTTGGTGCGTCTTTGCTTCCCGTCTGCAGGTGGTGGCTGAGGACAGTTACTTAAACGAGGTGCAGAACTCAGGTAGGTGGGAGGTGATACTCCAAACAGCACTCTCATTACTTTCTCCCTCCATCTGTCCTCTCCTCCTACACCATCTCTTCCCTTCTGTTCTATCTGTGGTTTTTCCCTCCAGTTTAACCCACATTCTGACTCAGACACTCACGAAACCCCCTCTGTTGCCACCTCTCCTCCTCCTCCTCCTCCTCCTCCTTCTCCTCTTTCTTTCATCCTCTCACACTCAGCCTTACCTCTCCTCTTCCCTCCGGCCTGTACCCCACTGCATTTTATTTTCCTCTTCTTTCTTTCTTTCTTTCTCTACATCCCTGGAAGGAGTGGAGGCCATGATAATGGCGATGACGAGGGGGGTGGGGTGAGGAACCCTTCTCAGGCTCATTTCCATTGCTGAAATATCTGTGCTTTTACAGCTGTGCACACGTTGACAAGTGGAAATGATGTGCAGTTACCGACACACCTCTCATCTACTGGCAAAAACAGCTTTTATCATAACGAGAAACCATCTCAAGGATGACAGGTTTATTTTCCTAAACAACAATTCAGCAAATGTCGCACAAGATGTTTGTTTTTTCCCGTGTTGCATAAAAACTGTATCAGAATCAGGAGAAATGGTGAAAAATAGTTTCCCCATATTCCATATTTATTGTAATGTGTGTGTTTTGTGTTGAACATGCTGCTGCCTCACACCCACCCCCCATACAGCAAGCCTCCGAGTGTGAACCGTGTCAAATACTCATTGTGGCTGGGAAATGGATTATGGGAGCAGGGAGACTGAGCGTTCCCATGGCGATGGGCAGAGTACCGTTGTCGTGGCAATGAGGAGGGTGTTAGCAGCAGCGAGTGTTGTGTGTGTGTCTGGGATGAATTAAAGGGCTTGAATGAGATACACAGGATGAGGAGGAAGTTGAAAGCCTGAAAATCAGACGAGCAGGATTGGAATTAAAATAAAAACAGAAAATAAGATGTTTTGTCACGACTGTACTAGGTTTGAACCCAAATGCACGACTCAACGAAGATCTCAAAAATCACAGTCTTTATTTACTAGCAAAAATTCACTCTAGGCGAGGAAAAGCTTCTAGAAAATAAAAGACTAAGTTCAAAACCAAAATCACTCTAAGCGAGGAAAAATACTTGATAAAGAAATAAACCAAACAAAGTACCAACGAACTAAACAACGGCTTGAAAGAGCAAACTGTGGACATAACCGGGGAAAGACGCTGGTTCATCTATCGAGAGACAGGATGAACTGGCACAGAACAAAGGGAGACGCAGACAATATATAGACACTAGGTAATGGGGAACAGGTGGAAACAATCAGGGCGGGGAAGACAATCAGACTGGCAGGAACACAAGAGGAAGGGCAAGCTACCTGGAACACAAAGGGAGAACAGATTACAAAATAAAAGCGGAATGCACAAGACAAAACATAACAAGATCTTATTTCCTCACTGTGACATGTTTGTGTTAAGATGTTTCCTGCTCTCACGGAAAATGAAGGTTAAGACAGAGATAGGCATCGAAAATGTTTCCTGGTGTAGTTACGTAATGCTTTTTTTACTTATTTAAAATTTCATCAAGCTGACATAAAAGTTTTATTACCATTACAGAGCATATACAGCTTAAAACATATTTTTATTTATTCATTTGGCTAATAATCACCAAAACAAAGGTAACTGCAGTGACAGCAAGACATACATGTCAACATCCAACAGACATGATTAAATTAACATGGATATATCAGCGTAGCTTATGAATTAGAACTATATCATCAACAAACAGGCTGATACTTGATACCTGGAGTTTTATTATTTACACCCGTTATATTTATTTATTTATTTGTAAAAATGTGTTCAGTGAAAAGGCTCATAATGAGCAATGAGTTCCGATCGATTTGTCGACCGTTTGTCGATAGAAAATAAATTTGCTGGTTTTAGCTCCTGCAGTATTTTCTGTGCCTGTGTTTGAAATGAAGGCATGTTCTTTCCTTTTTAACCCCTTGGAGTCCACGTTGACTTTTGTCCATTTTTGCTGACTTTCTGTACATTCCCTTTTGTCCTTGTTTAGTGCCTTTTAAACTGTCCATACCCTTTGTTTTTTTTCCAATTGCAAAAAAGCTGCCAGGGACCATAAATAAAATATAACACAGGCAGCAAAAAAACAAAAAAAAACAAAAATACACTAATCTTTCATCATAGTTACTCTGAAATTTTTTATAGAACATCTTAAGGTTGTAAAAGATATTGCTTCACTACATTTTCACACAAATACAGCAGAAAAAAAAAGATTTAAGGTGCAAAGGTTTGGGTTTAAGCCACACACATAATCAGCAAATGAAGATGGATTTTCTCCATCAGTGCTTTTACATATTTTATGATTACAAAAAGCTGTATGACCAAAAAAGTCATGATTGAGTACAAGGTGCTTTTGAAATCAAACGCAGCAGTTGCATTTCAGTAAGTAACCCACAAATCACAAAGTCTCTGAAGCCTCCGTTCACTCCATATGGCTTACAGGAACAATAACCATTGGATCCAAGTTTGAACCATATTCATTATCACAAGGATTTAAATATGGATAAAGCTCCTCAAAGAAGAAGCACTCAGTAAATGAGTAAATAAGTGTGGCAGTCTGTACATCATAGAACGATACTTGACCTCCATCACAATCCACAAACACTCCGACCCTCTCCACTTTCCCCAAGAATACTGTCGCGCCTGGACAACTGAAGTTTTCAAACTTATCCTCCAGAAACCAGATGGCCCAGAGTCCACAATGAGGACTCCGAACGAGCGCCCCTCCCCTCTCAACCGAAGCCGTGGCTACGCCCAGACACCACTCCGTCTTTTGACCCACAGACACTTCAAAGTAAAACTTGCGTGACAAGAAGCCTCTTTGTCCCAGAACTGCGAGATGTTCAGTGAACGTGTTTGGGTTCATGTTCTGGTTTTCCCACAAACCTGAGCCCATGCTATATCTAACCTGTTTCCTATCCTCAGATAAAATGAGCAGAGGGTGAGCTGTATCGGGGTCCAGCAAAATGTTCACTTCATACTGCTGAAGGTACCTCAGCGTGGCAGCGTTTGACACACATGATTCATTTAGCTCTGTGTTCATTTTATTCAGTAACGACTGCAGGTGAGACACGCAGCTGCTCAGAGATTTCTGTACGTGCCGTATTTCCAGGTGTCTGTCAAACCTGAATCTGGACAAGTCCTTGACATGTGGAAGGAGGGATTGGTGTGGGAAGTTCTGGAGGAAGGCGTGCTGGTCTTTGGTCTGTTTTAGCTCCCTCAGCTTCACGGTTGTCCCCTGCAGCTCAGTGAGCTCCTGCTCGATGTTGCCAATAAAACCACTCACTTCTTCTTCTGCTGCTTTTTGCTTCTCCTCGGTCACTTTTACAAGCTCCGCCTGACTCTTCTGTACCTCAGACACCAGCGCTGTTAACTCCTGCACAGCGTTTGCTATCACATCTTTGGTTTCTTTCTTGCTTTGTTTTACTGACTCCTTCATGGCTTGCACCTTCTGTTGCCTTTCCTGGATCATCTGCTGCACTATTGCCTCCGTGTCTCCCAGCAGATCTTTCATCTCTTGGTACGCTCGCTGCACAGGAACAATACCATGGCTCGCGTGGTGCACACTTGCGCAGATGCCACACAGCAAAACTTTGTCATTTCTACAAAACAGTGTCAGGAGCTGGTTATGCTCCTTGCAGATCTTGTCCTCCAGACTCGCCAGAGGGTCAACCAAGGTGTGTCTCTTCAGTCCGGCAGCTCTGTGATGAGGCTCTAGATGAACGTCGCAGTACGAAGTCAGACACTCCAGGCAGGATTTGACAGCCTCTTGCTGGGTGTCAGTACAAATATCACACAGCACTGCGCTGCCAGACGTAATCTTCATCTGGTCGGGGCTCCAGATGTGAGCATCTGTCGCTTGAAGCAACATGAACTGCGAAGCAAGCTCTGAAATGAAAGTGTTGACCTTGAGATTGGGTCTCCTTTCAAACGTTTCTTTACAGACCGGGCACTGAGAGACTGTTTCGCTGTTCCAGTAGGATGTGAGACAGGATAAGCAGAAGTTGTGTCCACACGGAGTGGACACTGGTTTATCAAGCATATCCAGGCAGATTGGACAAAGAAACTGCTCCTCAGATAAGAGATTGAGGCTGGAAGCCATTTCTGGAAAAAACAAACAAACAAAAATTAAATTAACGGAAAAAAAGCCCCACAATTTTACCCCCTACCTCATAGATTCAGAGGTATGTGTGTATCCTTCAGCTCCAACAAATATGCTGAATTCTTTTAGACCTGAATCAGTTAGTTAATCAATTAGTCGATCAACAGAAAGCCAACAATGAAATAGTGAAATAATCATAGGTTGCAGCCCTGAATGCTTTCCCTACCACAAAACATTTCCAATTTTATTTTGAAAAATTAGCTTTTCTGGTTGCGTCACCAGCATCACATCCACTGATGTGTGTTCTTGCATAAGATACCAACAAAACATACATACAGACTGAAAGATGTAAATCAGAATACGTGGGCAGGGTTTACAGTGATTTTCAATTCAGTTCAGTTCAATTTTATTTACATAGCTCCTTCCACAATCAAAATTGTCTCAAAGCGCTTCACAGAGACCCAGAGCCTGAGCCCATAGCAAGCACTTAGGGCGACAGTGGCAAGAAAAAAACTCCCTTTTAACAGGAAGAAACCTTGAGCAGAACCTGGCTCATATGGGGGACCCTTGCCGAGGGCCGGGCTGGGTGAAAGGAGGAAAAGGAGGAAGATAGGACAGCTGGGAATGGAGGAGAGGAGGTGAAGGACATGCAGCATATAAAACATGATACAAACAGGTTTGGCAGTGGACCATGAGAGTCAGCATTCAGATTCAGGTTTGAAATAAACCTGTGACTGGATTGTCTACAGTTTCATGACAGGGGCAAACCCTGTCTGCTGATGAACTCCCATGTTTATCTGCGCTTCATGAAACAGCAGCATTTCTCAACAAAGCAGCTGAAAGTAGCAGAGAGTGGGAGGAAACCACAGCTTAAACACAACATATGTGTTCTGATACAAGTCTGGTTCAGAAATGACTACTTACGTGTGCTGGGGTCTGTAAAGCACAAAGAAAGAGAAGTGAAGCGTGTGTTTGGTTGTTTCACAAGAAAGAACTTAACTTTCACTTTCTTCCTGTGTCATGTTTCTTAAAGGCACAGACACGTTTTTTTTTTTTTGTCTCTGTAACTGGAAGCTTCTTCTTTTTTTAGTTTGGATACTAGTGTGGGTTGATTTTGGGTCCAATGTCTGAGTGTGCTCTGTATTATTTATTGTTTGAGGATAGATTTCTGTTTTAGTCCGGTACATTTCTGCCTGATTGATTTCCTGTGTCTCAGACTCTCCTGTGCTTTCACTGCTCTTTCTCTTATCTCCCTCCAAATTGGACTCAGTGTGTGTGTGTTTCACTGTAGTGTGTGTTTCTATCTTGGTCACTATGCAGCAAAATCTGTGTGTGTTTTTGGGGTTGCACTCCGTAGATAATTTACCAGGACGGCCAAGCTGTGTGTGTCGGAGAGATAAGACTGTTGCTGGTTACTGAAGCACCTCCACCATTAATCATAGTTTAGAAGCCACTTGTCCTCAAAAACCCTTAAAACTTTATTGTGGAAAGTATTGAAATCCTTAAAAGAGAGTAGAAACACAACGAGGCAAAAACACTCCATTACACGGTTTCTTTCTGGTTTTGGGGATTTGCATGCTTTCGGATCAGTTGATGAAGGAAAAGCAAGGAAATAAGAGAGGCAGAAGGAAATTAAAAAAATTAGGAAACAGTTGAGGAAAGGGATGAAAGAAAAGGTGGGGGAGAGAAGGAAGCAAACAGAACAGGAGAAAGAAGGAAAGAAAGAATGGAAACCTCAAATTCACCCTGATATTCAGCAGCATTTTAACTGATATTGGTTCATTTAGTCATTTCACACATGTGAAAACATGAATGTTGTATATTGTCATGTTATGTATGTTGTAGAGGATGCCATCGGCTGTTTAGACATTAAACAACAGTGCATAGCCACAGCAGCGGCTCAAAATATTTACATGAGACGTCCCATAAACAAGGATACAGCCGTATCACATCAAAACAAACAAACACAGACATAATGGAGGTTACTGTAATTCATCACTTTGCACCTTTACAGTTCCTTTGCAGCTCTGAGTGTATGAGTGAGTGTGGTGCTTTGATGTGCTGCTTGTTATGTTCTGCGTTGTGATTCCTGTTTCGTTAATGTGTGCTGTAAGTTTTTAACAGGCCACAGTACGTCGGCTCCTTTACTTTGTGGCCTAATTTTTCTCCACTTTGATGTCAGCAGCTTCCCTCCCAGTCTGTCTAAGCTTCACTCACACATTCCCCCCTCTCGGAGAAGATTACAGAGAGTATCTGGCCACCACCATGTTAAATAAGGGCAGTTTAAGGTGATGGAAATTTTACCAATTCAACATGGATCAGCAGGGATGAGTACATTAGGCAGAATCCTGCTGCAGCAGTGGACAGCATATGAAAGTCATCCATGTAAGCTTTTATGTTCAGATAAAATGCAGACATGGGGATAATGTGATTTGAATAAGGGCAGTTCCACTCCTCTTTCCGCGACCAAACGTTCCCCATTTCACTCCCTTTTCATTTTCATTGTCCTCTCTGACCCAAATCCTCCTCCTCGTCCTTTCATCCAAAACATCTTATTCTCCCACCCTCCTTACCATTTGCTTACTCTCTCTCTCATCCCCTCCTTCTGCTGCTGTGCAGTGCCTCTGTCCTGCTCTGAGGGATTCACAGAGTTGGGATACTACAACGGCACCGTGTCCCAAACGGACTCTGGCGCCCCCTGTCTGAAGTGGACCGAGTTCCCAGACTACGTCATGCAGTACCCGGGCCGAGGGTTGGGCGACCACAGCTACTGCAGGAATCCGGACCGAGAGTCCAACCCCTGGTGTTTCTTCAGGCAAAACTCTGGAGCCATCGGATGGGCCTACTGCGACTGTCACCAGGGTGCGACCACAGATCACAGGACTATGACTGATCTGGGACCATTTGTAAAAATCCTAAACTTAATTTTGATAATCTCAAATAACCTCACTCTGCGCTCAGCATCAAACAGCAGAGCAAAAACCCAGATATTTCATTCAGGAAAAAATAAAGCTAAAAGAGTGAAAGTAAATAGGAAACTGTCGGAATACTGCATTAAACCTCCTGATATCTCTCACTGGCTTTTTAGGTGCTGCTCGTCTGGTTGGCAGCTCGTCCTCCGGCAGTGGGCGGGTCGAGGTCTACCTGAATGGCCAGTGGGGGGCGGTGTGTGACTCTCACTGGACGGACAGAGACGCCAGTGTGATCTGCAGGCAGCTGGGCCTGGGGTAGGAGCAAACAGAACATGAGTTTGATATGTAGTGGAGGAAGTACTCAGATCCTCTACTAAACGTACTTGGTTGCTGGGTTTGATGTTTCACAGTTGTGATGAATTGGTGATTTATTTGTTTTGAACAGTGACATTGGCACAGCGTTGCAGCACTCACAGTTCGGCTCGGGCTCCGGCCTCTTTCACTACGAGCGCCTGGGTTGCCGTGGGGATGAGAACACCCTGGGTAAGTGCCGGAGCAGGACGTTCGTCACCGGTGACTGTAGCCATGGAAACGAGGCAGCAGTGGTGTGTGCACCGCCAGAAGGTCAGTGTGACTTCTTCTAGAGCGTCATGGCAACCAGACCTGAATTTTTCCGACCCCACACACACACCTGAGAAAGACAGATTTATTTTTATTGTTCTTGCGGAGAGATTTAGTTTTTTGTTGTTTTCCTGTTATAAAATGCTGTGTAGTATTTTATGCATTTCTACTCTGGCAGTAATTTACCCACTGACTAAAGACATTTACATTTAAAAGAAAAACAAATACAAGGGAGGCGGAGATAAGGATGCAGCTGGGTTTCAGGTGTATTTCTACATCCCCTCTGCTCTGCAGGCAGTGGCCCTCCGCTGCGTTTGGTCGGCGGCGAGGAAGACTTTGAAGGTCGAGTGGAGGTGTTCCACGCTGGAAGGTGGGGCTCTGTGTGCGATGACCAGTGGGACGACAGAGATGCCGAGGTGGTGTGCAGACAGCTTGGTTTTGGGTATGTATTTTTCACACCTTCACACCTCACCAAGTTAACATATGTGTGGTGACATTTAGTCCCTTTCTCCTTCGCACTGACCCTTAACTGAAGGGTTAACATGTGAGGTGTGGAGGGGACTTTGCATTGAAGGATAGGGCTGGTGTTATAATATATTATATAATATATTTTTCTTACTCTCAACAAATCATACGAAAAAACAAAAAACAACCAGGCCTGCAACAAACTTTTACTTTTATTTTCATCATCAATGAATCTGTTGCTTATTTTCTTGATTAATTGATTATAATTTGGTCTATAAAACATCAAAAAAACACAAGGTGACATCTTGAAATGTGAAATGTCCAACAATCCAAAATCCCCAAAGATTCAATTTACTATTATGTAAGACCAAAAAAGACAGCAAATTCTCACATTTAAGAACCTATTACCATCAGAGTTTGGCTTGATAAAATGCTTTTAATAATAATGTATCAGTAATAAGATATATCAGGCTTTGGCCACACAGATAATACCTGATAATGGGATCAGTTCATTGGTTTGACAGATTAACCTGTCAAATATAAAATCATCTGAATCTGTGCAGGTGTTTCCTCCTCATGCACAGAGTGTATACCCTGCGGAGAAGGTGGAACATCCCAGACGACTTTGAGTGTCAAACAGTGATGAAGTTGTAGGAGAGAAATCCTTCTGTCTTCAACATTAGGTTGTATTTCATCCCCTAAACGCCGAGGGACACCTCGCCATCTGTGTTTGTGCCTCTAAATAATAGATGTCTTGATACTGATGCACGGGTTCTCACACAGCTGCACTCAGGCACTGATGTGTTTTGACACTTGAAGACAAAATGAAGTGAAAATGATTTGTTTTTTCCCACCCGGAGAGTTTTTTTTCCTGTAATAGATGTGTGTGTCAGATATTTATACACTTTTCATGTTTTTAACAATCAAAACACAAAACAACCGCCCCCCCCCTTCCAGAAGGCATGTTTAACTTCTCCAACTAATACGACTTTTGACAACAACCATCAATCTATCAGTTTTCTGTTACATGAGTGACAGCACAAAATAGTCTTTCCATCCCTCCTCTTCTTGACTTCTGAGGCCATTTTATATTCTGTAAAAAAGCTGTACGTTATTAATAAAAATAATAATAATGATTATTCATTCTGTATATTCTACGCCTCACTGTGCTTTTAACAAACCTTCTACATGTTATTTTCAGCCTCACATGGACACACAAACACACAAAAGTGCTTTTTGTAGCATTTTGGTATCAATAAATCATCACCACATGAACACAACAGCCTCTCTGTAAGAGCTATTTATTATTTATTTGGATGATTTGACTTTTTTTTTTAGACATATGCTTTATTTAGAGATTTTTTTTGCTGTTTCTCTGTTTTGTTTTGTAAGATCTGGGCAGCACTTCAGGTACCACAGGTTTATATCCAGCAAGCAGGCAGGTAAAGAATTAATAGGCTGCTGGGACGGTTTTTAGCCGCGCTAACAGTGCAGCTCCACGGATGGGCATGTAGGTCTGTTGATCCACCACTCTGGTCCAGTCTTATGGCTGTTAAATAAAGGTAGGAATACACACAATGTACTCCTGTGTGTGTGTTGCAGGGGTGTGGCGAAGGCCTGGTCGTGGGCTCACTTCGGTCAGGGTTCAGGCCCGATCCTGCTGGATGCTGTGAAGTGCACAGGAAATGAGCTCTTCCTGGATCAGTGTCCCCATGGCGACTGGGAGCAACACAACTGTGACCACATGGAGGATGCTGGAGTCTCCTGCAGTCCTTATACAGGTACATGTACTGTACACACACACACACACACACACACACACACACAGATAGACTTATAAAGCTGCTATTTATAGCCCCTGAACATCAATAAATCAGCAGCAACATCCTCTGTGTGACAGAAACAGGACTAATGGGAGCACATATCTACTGGCATGAAACAGCTGCTACAATTCATCTAACTAATCTAAGATTAATAATTAATCTGAAAGTGATACATTAAGGTTAATGTTAATGGCAAATATAGTGTCTGGATAATGTAATCTTGCTTTGTGGCTGCACAGTCAAATCAAGCGCATCTGCCTTTAATCACATTTATGGTCCTGAAGGACTGAATGATGACCCCAGTATGAAACGTTTCAGACGGTGTGGTGCGTCTGGTGGGAGGAGACAGTCCCTGGGAGGGTCGAGTCGAAGTTTTCCACAACGGTGACTGGGGAACAGTGTGTGATGACCGTTGGACACAGCAGCATGCAGAGGTGGTTTGCAGACAGCTGGGCTACAGGTATGAACAGGAACAAATAATGTCCAGTCGCTAATAAAGGGGAGTGAAATTACTTGCAGCCAACTACAGCAGCGCACATGATAAATTCAGCACCAGCTCCATCGTTACTGCAGCAGTCATGTTCTACTCAGCACTCTGCTGCTCTAAGTTTCTGTTCTTTTAATCAGAAATAATATTTTTGTACTTGTTTCTCCTGGTCACTGTCAACAAAACTCAACTCTTGATGTTTTTTCACATTAAAAGCCTACCTATTAAAAAAAAAGGAAGGCTGCAAGAATTTTAATTTGAAGTTGCTGGAGGACGTGTTGAATTTAATTCATGGTAGATAAATGTTGTTCGAAGGAAAGTGTGAAGTAGAAAACCTGGCATGACTCTTGCTCTGCCAATGGAATTAGTGCTGTGGAAAAGGACATTATATTGAATTTAACATGGTAGAAGGTAAACATGGAGGAAATCTTGGGTTTGGATTAACTGGGAAACAGAGGAAATTAGAAATAAAAGCCTGTTTCTAATATAATCCCATTTTATTAAAGCACACCTACACAGTCCTGAGGAAGATTAGCTGAGCTTTTGAGTGTTAAACTCTAAATACGTTTACTTAAAGATGAACTTAACACAGAACATTTGTTTCTTTACTGACCCACAGTAGTTTAACCTCTCAACTTGCTGCAGTGATATAAAAGTGTACTCGTGGACCCTGTGACAGTTTAATTTTGTTTTCTACCTGCTGTTATGCATGGTGGACAGCTGGGACAGACCGACGAGGTTGGGGTGGGTTTTTTTTCTTACTGTGCTGGTCTTGTATTTTTCCACGAAAACTGCAGCCTGCTTATTTCCCTGGAGTGGCTTCGCTATATTGAACATCAAGAATTCAGAGTTACAGGGAAAACACACATTAATAACATCAGCCTCACTTTTATTATGCTGGAGTTACCTGAACAACAAAAATTCAACTTGTAGTTTTGAGTATTTGGAAAACTTGGACAACTTTCCTGAAACAAAATAGTGTCCACAACAGTAAATAATCGCACTTTGTAAGGGTAAACATTAATCTCTCCACCTTCAGGGGTCACGCCGAAGTCGTGTCTGATGGTACATTCGGCGATGGTGTTGGTCTGATCCTTCTGGACGACGTCCACTGTGAGGGATCTGAGACCTCCCTGCTGGACTGTCAACATGGGATCTGGGGGCGGACTGACTGCTCCCACAGCGAGGACGTCGGGGTTCGCTGCAGGGGCCGATCCGGCCAAGAGACCAATGAGGTGCCAGTTATTGCACCTTCCACAGGTAAGACATGAAGAGATGAGGATGAACAAATCCTGCATGCATAACAAGGTCCCAATAAGGCCAGCTCACTTCTTTAGTTTGTGTAGCCCTGAAACCTGGATCGAGCTACTCAATTAACCTTTTAATTTTATTTTTTCTTTAACCTTTATTGATTCAGGATAAATTCACTGAGATGCTCTTTTTGCCTTGTTCAACACTCAGTTAGCGCACTCACACCTCGAAGCTGCAGAATACAACCACAGCTGGCAGTTGTAGCAGTTGTAGCAGATCTGTTTTCCCCAGACTGGTGGTGACCCTTCAGTCACAGGCTCTCTTCCCCAACCTTCAGGCTTCTGCTGCCCTCAGTTTGTGTGGATGAATTTTGCTGTTTTTGATTTTTAATAAAATCCTCTGTTGCATTTACATTTTAATGAAACATACATCTAAGTTGAAATTAACAATCAGGACTATGTGCTCCACATCTGAGTTCACTGTAGGTCAGCTGAGAACAGACCAGACTGCTGCGCATCGTTGCGAGAGTTTTTGCAGCTATAGGGAGAACAAAAAGAAGAGAGGAAGAAAGAAAGCAGAAAAAAACAACAGGCACAGCAGAAGTTTGGTGACTGTGCAGCAGCAATATATTTTGTACCAAAAGGCCAAGCTGTCCCTGCAGAGTGCAGGTCTAATGCCGGGCTGTGAGCTGTTTACTTAACTTCAGAAATGACACCAGAATCCACTTTTCTATCACATAGATAATAAACACACCATGCAAGAGATCTATCTGTCTATGAAAGAATAAAACCAGTTCTGTCTCCTTTTGGGGCAATGTATTGTTACCTCATTGTCAAAACACCGGTGTATGTCTGTCTACAGAGTTTAAATGCCACATGTTGACAGCAGAGAGAATAAAGCCTTGTTTACTGTCTCAGCACTCCAGAGGTCCTGCGCCTCCTGTCGACACAGACAGTCACATTAAAATGAGAATAGAGGCAGAATAAAGACACACCAGGCTGCAGATGACATTTAACCGTCAGCGGACGTATAACCCGCTCTCAGTATGTGGAGACTGGAATATGTAGCGCGGACATGAATATCAATGAGAGTTTTGTGTTTTGTTTTTTTTGTGTCAGGTCCCCTGGTGCGTCTTGTGGGTGGCAGCAGCAGAAAGGAGGGAAGAGTCGAGGTGTATCTCCATGGTGACTGGGGGAGTATTTGCGACTCAGGCTGGAATGACCTGAATGCAGCCGTGGTGTGCAGACAGCTTATACACAGGTTAACATTAATGTCCATGAAAGAAAAAGAGTATAATTTTTTAAAAAGGCACAAAAATTCACATTCCCAAACATTTTCTTCTTTTCAGTGGTAGAGCGGTAGCAGCTGGAGGGTTCGGGCAGGGGAAAGGGCCCATCCACCTGGACCAGGTGAGGTGCACGGGGAAGGAGGAGTTCCTGGGAGAGTGTCCCTCTTTGGGTCAGAGTTTCCAGGGCTGCAGGCGCAGGGAAGATGCAGGGGTGAGGTGTGACGTCGCACCGCAGGAGTCAGCTGTACAGGCCAAGCCTCAAGAGCTGAGCTGTGGGCTGAGGAAGCTGGTGGAGGAGGAGAGCAAGTGGAGGAACCAAGGAGAGGAGAACATGCTCAGGTAAGATTTAGGACCGAGTCTGGTAGTACAATATGTCAAGATCTGTGGCTTTGTACTGGTGACAATGAACTGACAATGAAGCCTAATATGTGACCTTTTTAAGTAACGTAAATATTGTACACGCAATACAAAATTCAGTAAATTTGACTGAAAAAAGACTGCAATGAGTTATGGTATATTTTAATTAAGTATATTTATTCCAAGTGAAAGAAAAGAAAATTTGAACCTTTGCAACCAAGAAAACACAGTTTTTTTCCCCCTTCTCTTTCAGGACCACGTGGCCATGGCAGGTCTCTGTGTGGCTTCAATCCCAAGGAAAAGATGGTGGTCCTCTCTGCAGCGGCACTCTGATCAACCCCTGCTGGGTCCTGACCTCTGCCCACTGTGTCAGCAGGTAAATCTGAGACTGAGCTATAACTCAGTTCCTACGCTGGAGGTGTCTTCGGTGAGACCACCAAACACCAACATTTATAAATCCACCTTAAGTTTGTTCTTTCACTCTCTCTCCTCCAGGTTTGGCAGCGATCCATCCAGGTATGTGGTGCGTGTCGGGGCGTCGGAGCAGACTCTCACACCTGAGCAGGTGGTGCTTCACAGGAAGTTCAAGGGTCAGAGTGGAGGTCATGATCTGGCTTTGTTGAAGCTGCCCAGCACCAAGGGTCACTGTCTGACCTTTGACCCTAACACTAACGCGGCGTGCCTTCCTGCTGCTGACACAGCATCCGGGGGAAATTTTCCATCCTCCTGTGTTGTCACGGTTACCGCTGGCTGGTCAGGACCAGGTATGTGCTTTTATTTCCCCTCTCCAGTGTGTATTTCTTTTTTAACACCAACATCAGAACACATCTAAAAATATAATTTACTTTTGGTACTCTGACATCAGAGGCTAACTGTGACTGCAACCAATGAATAATTTCAAGTGACGTCTTCAGCTTGTTTTGTTTGACCAATTGTCCAAAACTCAAAGATATTCACTTTACAATGGTATGAAACTGAGAAAAGTGGAAAATCACCACATTTGAGAATCTGGAACTAACGAATATTTGGCATCTTTAGCCATGATAATGGCTATGGATGGTAATGTTGGGCTGTGGGCGGGTCGGTCCACCACACTGGTCCAGACTGAAATATCTCAGCTGGTAGGGTACAGACAACCATGTTCCTAATTACACCAGCATGTTAGCATTGTCACTGTATGTGTGTTAACATGCTGCTGTTAGCATTTAGCTCAAAGCAAGAGATAATGGCGTGGCTGCTGACTCTTAGTCTTGTTGCTTGATAAATTACTTTAATAATTCATTAATGGTCAGAATTGTTGGTTAATTTTATGTTGATTCACTTCTGAGTTAATCGATTAACAGTTGATTAACTTTCAGCACTTCTGACATGTCACCTCTGATCATCTTCTCCATCGTCTCTCCTAGACTCGGTTCTTGCATCCTGGGTCCCTCTCATGTCGTCATGGCAATGTAAGAAGCGCTATGGCGACAGCTTCTCCAGCCACGGCACACTGTGTGCCGGCAGTCCTCCAGACACCAGCCTCCTCCATGGTGACAGTTGTCAGGGCAACTCTGGAGGTGGGCTGGTATGTCAGGGGGAGACGGGTCGATGGGTCCTCACTGGGGTTGTTGCCGGGGGTTACAGCTGCGCTGACCCCTCCTCTCCTGCGCTCTACACACGAGTCAGCCGCTTCAGGAGCTGGATCGACGAGGTCGTTGACACGCGGGCCCATCCAGAGGAACCGCACACACACGCGCAGACACAAGAGGATCTCACACAGAATGATCTAACACACATACATGAGGAACACACACACAGTGAGGGCAAAGATAAATACTTCCACATGCATGGCAAGCTCAAACACACACACGCTCAACAACAGACAAATGAAATCAGTAAGAATAAACCGAAACACGCACACACTCATCAGCACGTTAACACACACACTAAGACCACACAGACCCACTATGTAGGGGAATCAGACACAAACACACAAATTCTGGTCTGATTGAGGCCGTGCCATTGGCTTACCATCTGTGCCATGTGACCGCCTGAGGAGGAGGAGGAGGAGGGTTAAAGGAAGACGAAACTTAACTTTGACAACAAAAGAAAAGACAGATGCCCTAAACTTAAGTCAGTAAAAATGGCCGTCTCTGTGCTCATTTCAAATCTGAACCCAGTGTTGTTAAATCACAAGTGTTTGCGGTTGCTGATCGTCAGCAGTGTGGGCAGACCATCCCAAACTGCCAGGACGACAGAGTGTGTGGGTGATTTGTGGTGCTTTACATGTGAGTGAGCTGCAGCCAGGACAATGCCTGATGGGTCGGCAACGTTTAGGTTGAGCCTGGCAGATTTATCAGTGAGCTGATAAGGGCCTTTCACTGATACTGAAAATCAAAGAAAAAAAAGCATGGCATGTATTTTAAGGACAATTGCGTTAGCATCAAAACATTCGGGGGACATTTCAAAGATGGTCACACAAGAATCTATGCTAAAATTCACCTATTAACGTGTGTCTTCTGTGTGAGCTGTTAGAAGATTTCTGTTTAGTAACAAAAATCAACAAACTAACCATCAGAGCATCTAGTATAAAGGCTGACTGCTTATCATCACTGCCCCCCCAGGATTATTAATGTAGATAAAACCCAAACTCCTGCAGCAGGAGATGCTCGTCCCGAGTTACGTTTGGATGAAAAATTCAGATGTGGATGATGTCGCTTTTTCAAACAGGGCTCCTCTCTTCAGGCCGTTGTCTTATACCTTTACTGGTGAAAGTGCTGTTGTTCATTTAGACCCATGACTAAGCTATTCAACCTGGGACCATACCAGCGATTTAGCTCGTTTTTGTGTATTTATTACTAATCTTCACTTTATTTATTTTTTTGTCAAAGTTTCATTATTGTTGATAGGTAATGCAGTGCAGATCAATGAGCATTACCCCACAACAATAATGGACCTTTTAAAATTAATCTTGCAGCACACGGCTTAAGCAGGTTTGAAGAGTCTGCTAATTGATTTCTATTCCACAGGGAAAGCAGAGGAAACAGTGGCTGCCTGGAAAACATCACAATATGGTTTTGTCAGCAGTTATATCAAGTCTACGTCATTTTTTGTATTTGTAGTTAAGGGGGGTAAAACTTGCAAAAACACTGGTATGGTCCTTTAAAATTGTACAGGACAATTCTCTCCTTTCAAAGCCATTGGACGCTGACCTTCAGGTCATAAAATATCTTTTTGTACTGATTCCAGCGATTGGCTTTAGATAGATAATGTGGTAGGCAGATAGACGGATAGATACTACTACTCCAGAGTTTAGATAGTATGTGTACTGCATTCATTCTTGACTGACTTAGATAGCTGAGCTGTTGAAGTTAAATGTTGTCTGTTCTGTTGTTCGCTGAGCAGATGTGTGATGTAACCAGAAGATGGCGACATTGCTCTATTTTCACAGGGCCACCGGTCGTTGGATAACGTGGCCCTGATGGTTCTTTTTATACTCTTGCTATAAGTGTACGGACTTGACTTGTGCTTTGATGTAAAGTGAACCACTGTGTCGTGAAGCATCTTGTATCCTGCAACTGCTGTTTCTCCAACATGGACCTGCCCGATGCCTGTTATGATCCTGTACATAAACTCAAGCCTATCACTGCTCCTTCCTTCCCGAGACTTGATGTTTTACCAAGCAGGTCCTGTAGGTTAATGTAAATACTGTGTGTCTATGGCTGGATGGTGAGGGAGCAGAGTAAAGTGTTTAAGATGTAGGCCTACTTTACCTGTGTTAAACCCATCAGCTGTTCCTCAGTGTAATGTGCCGAATCATGGTTGAGTATTAAAACATATACCTGGTGAGAAAAAGTCCTCAGTAGTGGTGTGGTCTCTCTTCTCTGTTGTCTCGTTGTTCAGTAATAGGCTTTAATTAACTTTTTTTCCTCTAAGCCTCAGTTTGTAAATGCAAAAGATGCCAAATAATGGTGATTATTCAATATGCAAAGGGTAAGCTGGAGTTTGAATACACACTTCACACATTTGGATTCAGTATGAAGATGATGTTTATGTCTGGAGGAGATCTACACTTGATGCACAAGAATCCTTTTTGTTCTTTCTCATAGTATGGGTTAGGAATCTATTTGATCAAAAACAAACAAACAAACAAACAAACAAACAAACAAACAAACAAACAAACAAAACACATTAAAGCCCTGCAGAAATAATATGCCATTATCCACACTCAAATACATGGACTTTATATGTTAGGAAAAAGAAAAAGAAAAGATAGCTTATAAAACATTTATTGCCTCCAAGTAATTGAGAAGTAAATCTGCTTAGCTGCTGCTCTCAGTCACCCATGAGCCCTGTTAATCTTTTCTTTTGTTTGAATGAGTTTCTCTCTGACAAAAAAAGCTGGGATCGGACGACACCCTTGTTGCTGTGGATTGGCACATTTTATTCAAAACTGTAGAGAAAGTGATTTATAAAGAGAATATTTAGAAATCTGACTGAAAACATGTTGAAGATTTGTGTGAGATGAGCTTCAGCTGCTGGACTAAAAAAAGCACTGATGTTGGGGCAAAAACTACTTATATGGAAAACAGCTCTGGACAAACAACATTTGAAAATTCAGTTAAATAGAGTCATGTTTATTATGTGAATAATTCATTAAAAGGCTCCATGAACGGGAGCCAAGAGGAGCCACTCTTCTTGAGGAACCTTTGTTTCTGCCCTTTTCAACTTCATTTATGTATTTAATTAAGAAATGGCATAAGTTTTATTTAATGGCCATGTATTTTACTCATACAGTCTCACCTCCCCTCAGTCTCTTTTGACTTTTGTATTTATTAATCACTAAAAATTTTACTTAAAGTAACTTTAAAGTAAAAGTACAGAAGTATTATCAGGAAAGTATCTAAAGTAAAAGTATTATCTCTTATGATTATAATAAATATTATTATTAATGATAAAGCTGGTCAAGGTGGGGCTAGGTTTAACTACTTACTATATCGCTGCATCATTCATTACTTTAAGTGTGCAGAGCACCTGTTTGGACTGTATTCACACCCTCAGATATAAGATATGTGTGTGCACTGTTTGTGGTCCTTCAGTACGATGATATATATTAAGTTTGCCTGCACACCCTCAACCCAAAGTCTGGAGTCCAATGACAAAATCGAGTTACTCCTAAATTAATCTGGCTTATTCAATGTGCTACAGTATTAGAGGAAAGAAAACACAAGCTCTCATATTGGTTTGAGAGATGAAAAACAAAAACCTGATATATTTTCCAGGAAGTAACGTTGCGGTTTTACGTAACGTTGCAGGCATGGCTTCCTGCCGCAGTCTGCTGTGTGAAGAACAGTTTCAGTGCTCAGTCTGCCTGGAGGTCTTCACTGAACCTGTGTCCATCACCTGTGGCCACAACTTTTGCAACGCCTGTGTTATGAGGATACTGGGGACAACAGAGCTGCAGGCCTGAAGAGACACACTCTGCTCGACCCTGAGATGAGAATGTGGAAGAAACACAATGTTCTTCTGGACATGTTCTGCAGGACAGACAAAGCGTGTGTTTGCCAGTTCTGCATCAGCAAACACCACTAGACTTACAACACTGTCCAACACTGTGACATAAAGCATCAGAGAGACGGATCTCCAAGTGCGACAGGTGATCCAGGAGAAACTGCAGAACATCCAGGAGGTTGAATGCTCAGTGAAGCTCAGCAAGAAGGACACCCAAAAGGACATATTGGACAGCATGCAGGTGTTCGCCGCATGCAGGTGTTCGCCGCTCTCGTGGTCTTGATTGAGCGGAGCCAATCAGAGCTCATTTGGGTGATTAAGAAGAAGCAGAGGGAAATTGAGAGGAGAGCGGAAGGTGTCAGCTCCATTACAGCTCTTGAGCAAGAAATTAGGGCACTACAGCAAAGATGCACAGAGCTGGAGCAGCTCTCACACATCGACCATTTCTATGTCCTCCTGAGAGCGTCATCTCCCTCCAGCCTTGCACACGTGAAGGATCAGCAAGAGCTCAACATCCAGATTAGCCAGTACGAGCAGAACATGAGCAGAAGAACTCAAGGACACTGAGAACTTTCTGTGTTCAACCAAAAAAAGGAAAAGTTCCCAGATGAGAGGATGAAGTGGATTCGGCGACATGCTGTGGATGTAACTCTGGACCCTGATACCACACATTGTGATCTCACTCTCCGATGATGGGAAGGAGATGAGGGAAGTGCGGGTGGCAGAAGAGGCCTTTCAACCACAAAAGATTCACAGGATTATTGGGTTCATCAGTTGTAGCAAAGGACAAATAGTCAAGGAGATTTTACTTTGAGGTTCAAGAGGAGGGGAAGAACAAATCAGTCACTGGAGATGTTAGAGTCTGTACAGGAAGAAGTGATTTCTAATATCAACCCAACATGGATACTGGTCCAGTGCTGCTCCACCTGAGTTCCAAACAAACAACAACAAAACCATAAATGTGATAGTTTTCCTCTCAATACTCTCAAACTGTCATCTTGAATTTGTTCCAACAGAAGATGCAAATCTTTAAAAACACTAAAAAGGATGCTAACAACTGCTGTGGACAGTGCAGATTTCAAACATACGTTCCTTAAAAAGGAGTAAATAGTGCTTTTGTTGGGGACTATTTCCAGCCGCACATTATTACATGCTAAGACTTATTTATGGCAGCAGGACAGTGCATGTGGGATTGATTCAAGTCTCACTTCAGTAGCCCTGCTGTGATATCCTTTGCAGCTTTGCTTTCAGTTCTCACTCAAACCACTACACTATTTGTCTTCCGTTTGACACAAGCACTTGCCTCTTTTTTGCTAACACTGATATGATGACTTGAAACTTTCACAATTGTGAGGCATTCAAAGTTTATCACTGAGCAAAGACAACATAACTTATCCACATTATGGAATAAAAATATGTGATGTGTGATGCTCAGAGCCTGTTTCAATGACAGGCAGTTTTGTATGAAGTACAGTTACTTTATACAGTATATGGGGAAGTTGGACCTGTCTCTAGAACAGGACTGTCTCAGGTTTCTTGGACAGGTTTGTATGATCCATTGTTAAAGAGGTTAGAAAACCATTCCCTTTGCTGCATCTGTAGCAGTAAGGTTGATGAAAACATGATGAAGCGTGGTTTGTGAAGACTTTTGTTAAACATTTTTTTAAAAGAGTGTTTTCTAAAAATATGTTTCAATTGTTTTTGAGGGTCACACTGAACAAAAAAAGGCTATTAGTAAAGTTATGCATGATTATAAATGATTAGAAACATTTGCTTTGAGATGAAAAATAGGTAACTTGTCCTTTAAGACCTCAACAAAGTCAAAAGTAATTTAGATTCAAGAGTCTCGTTCTGGGTCAGCTTTATTCCTAATTTTATTGACACTATAGAGTCGGAGGTCAGAGAGAGCAAGACACATTCCCTCAAGAGTTTCTCCCATTTTTGTGTCTTTGAGAAAGTGAATGCAAGCGTCGAAGTTAACCAACTGCTGAGCTCTCCTCATTAATCACACAGAAAGCAGAGGAACCAGGGGGAGCTGTCCTACATCCCAGGGACACACACACACACACACACACACACACACACACACACACCATCCTTAAAATAACTGGGACCATCATAAATAACACCAAACATACCTTTTTAAATAAGGCTGCAACATTACTCAACACTTCACTGTTTAGTACAGCTAAAATAAGAGCACTGGAAGACAGTGTAAAGGCTGAAGTGGTGAGACAGAACAATGAGCAGTGATGGTTTTATCCTATGTGTATGTTAATGACCTGGAGGCGATCCAGTGTTATCCAGGGCTTAATCTGACTTTGTTATGTGATAACAGATAAGTATGGAGGAAAAATATTATGCCAGCTGTGGTGCTGGGTGGCCAACCACAGAATCATGTTGTGGTTTTATTGTGGAAGGATCTAGAGCCGGTTTATTTAAACTTCTTCCTTTAACAGCCTGCGTCTTAGTGCCAAGTGTCACCGAAGACAAACTAGTTTCCTTTCCTAAAATTGGACAAGAGGCTATGTGAGCAGATATTCAGCATGACTAATCAATGTTGCAGCGTTACATAATCTGTAATGTCTTGCATCTCTCAATTTATTAGCACCAAATTTGGTGATTTCAGGGTGAAAGTCTGCTGATGAAAAGCTCTCACAAAACCAGGCTCAGAAAGTCAAAAATTCACAGCGATCAGGCCAAAAAACAAAATTATTATTAGGTATGTGGCACACCAGACAAGTCTGAAAGACCATTTGTCCAGAAACCATGGTGTTAGAAAGCACCAAAGGTAAACACAAAATTGTTTTGACAGGTTGTTCGGTCTGGGGATGGATGAAGCACATTTCCAGGGAATAGATGCCTTTCCAAAAACATATTTGCTGGAGAAGGGACAAAAATGTTTCCGTCTGACGACAAAACCTAAATCAGACATGGAGAGATGTGGCGGCAGTCCTTCAGAAATAAATGAGTCGAGAGAGACAAACCAGTGCTGAAATAGTATTTTTATTAAATACTTTCAAGATCCAAGTTTGAAGAATAACAAAGCTATGATGAAGACCAACTAACACTCAGACAAACACTTGATAGTCGTCAATTCATGGTTGTATTTCATTGTACATCATGATCATGCAAAAAAACTCCAGCATCCATTTGAAGGCTGGGGGAGAAAGCGCAGCCCAATAGTATATCATTACAACGCAGGGAAAACGCTAACATCGAGGGCCTCATACCAAGCTACGGCTCCTGAATCCTTTTTTTTTTTTTTTAATTTTGCTTTTTTTTTTTTTTTTTGCTTTTTTTTGGTTTAAATAGTTTTCATGTCACCTATTCAACATTCTGGATGGAGGAAATTCTTATTTCAAAAGATGCAAATATCATATATTAACACTAGGCTCCATCCTTATTCAGGTGGGTGCATGGTAGAAATGCGTAACTGAAACATGCATATAACTAGGTCTCCCGCTCTGGTTCAACAGTGTAGGTCACAAAAACCTGCACACCCACACCAACTCTCTCTCTCTCTCTCTCTGGCTTTCAAAACTCCTCTCAACTGAGCAGGCACGATTTAAAACCACCAAGGGCAGATTACATTTATAAGTAATTTCGTCCTGATCAATCTGTGATCATTCAATCTGTAATTTTGTGTTGTATTTCTTTCTCCCTCTTTTCCCTTTTCTTGTTTTTTTTTTTTTTTTTTTTTTTCCTGTGTGCGAGGGAGAGTGCAGAACTCCAGCTTGGCAGATCGGCAAATTACCAAACGACAAAGTTAACAGCAACAGCGACGACAACAAAAAAACTCAAACCAGTAACACAGGAACAGAGAAACAACAGAGAGAGGTACAACTAAACATCTCAAGAGCAGGGACTTGTTGGTACACCGGGGGGGGATATCGGAGTAGGGCGGAGGCGGCGGATACGACTGTCGCGGATGGATGGAGACAATTAAGCAGCACAACAAGGGTGGCACCGTGGTCACACAGCAGTGGTGCGGATATGTTACAAAGCCTAAACACACCACCAGGCGTGTGTGTGTGCATATGATATGAAGAGACGGCTCACAGCATTGTGGGATCAGGAGTTAAGGAAACTATGATGAAGGTTTTCATATTTAAAAACTCATAGTTGTTCGGGTCAAGCTATTTTCAACCTGTTATTTCTTATATTCCCCATCTCCAAAAACAGTCTTACGGCCATGGGACTAGAGCTGGTAGCATACACGAGTGTGTGTATCCATGTTTGTTGTGAATAATCAAGAGCTACCAATATCTTAAGGAAGTATTTAAAGGAGGGGAGCTACAGCAAATTGAAATCTGTGAGGAAAGTGTTCCTCCTAAACTAGATTGGTGGTCACAGAGGTCATGGGGTGGTGCCTATACCCAGATACACAGGATGAGTGTCTCTTAGATACATGTACATATATTACACTTTTCTACATATATTTATACATACACTGTATTTACACAGTGATTATAAATAAACCAGGCCCTTGCAGAAAGCAGAGAAAAGGAGTTGGAGGGAAGGTTAAAAGAGGGAATGGTTGAAAAGAGAGGAAAAGGGAGAGGGAACAGGAAGGGGTGAATGAGGGAGAGGCGGCGGGCAAACATGCAAAACGCAGACGCCTTTACCGGCCCACTCTCTCCCTCTAATGCATACAGACACAACAGAATGTGTTATCACGCGCAGGTTAGCTTTGAACTTGCACAGTAAAATCCCTCTTTTTTTAAAAACTCAGCTGTTTTATAAAAGGAGCCTTGAATGTAGGATCTGTCAGACAAATTTAAAAAACGAAAACCAAAAAAAAACAATGAAAAAAGGCTCCGGTTATTCACAGGAACGCAAAGGGAACATGATGCTAAAAACACCACAAAACATGTAACCTCAAATCAGAAACCCGCCCCCCAGTCCCACGACAACACAATTTTCCGTTCTGTCGGAAAACAAGCACACAAACGAAAACACATAAACACATAAAAAGCCTAAAGTTCTACACTTTGGTGCTTCATGTTTTTCGATATCAAGTTTCTCTCGCCATCAAGTTCTCTGACTGAGCTGACTTGATTTCCTTCCCTCTATAATTCAGTTGGGGAAAATCTCCCTACATCTTTACATCAACGTCCGGGTAACGAGCGCAACACTTTCTACCCGGTAAACCCTAGAACGCCAAAACTGTGTCCAAATTCTCAGCTGCTAACTTCACACTCCTTTCTGTTCCTCCCTTATTAGATAGTGAATATAAATGCTTGGTTGGGTTTTGGTGGTTTCTGGTACATCTAGTCATAATTTACACAATATATTCATAACTCATACTCATAAACTGTCACAAGTTCAACTGTAAATCCTCTCCTCCCCCAGGACGTCTCATCTCGCGCGGGCAGAAAAAAGATGGCTGCCAGGGGAGGGATAGAGGGCAAAGACGCGCCCTCCAATCAGGCGCCAGATGCATGCATCATCCCATGGGGGCGGTGTCTTGTGTTCAGCCGGCCCCCAGCAGGTCAAAGGAGGGACAGGATTGGTTGGTATCGTGGAGAGGGATGCGATCTCGCCCGGCCGGGCTCCTGGCACTAGCCAATCCACGCAGAGGACGTGCCTCTGAAACACGCTTGCTGAAAAAACTGCCCCCCAAAACACACACTCCAGTAGACTGGAGGCTCAGGACCACTGTGTGTGTGTGGGGGAGGGGGGGGGGTGAGGGGAAGGAACAAATTAGTTTTTTGGCAAGACAGTTCAGTGGTGGTTACTGTGGCTGGCTAAAAGATACTTTGCTTAAAAGATGTTATTCAATCCTGGAGAAAACTGGTGTGTGCTGTGTTTCTTTCAACCCAGTCTGATCTGCGTTTTTGCCACAGTGACTTTTTTTTTTTCCCCACAAGGAAACTTCCATATTTTTAATTTAGTGGCTTTAACATTAGCTGATTTTTCCATTTGTGTGAAACTGTATGTGTGAGTGAGCTGAATACCTGATCACTGTAGTGGTGCAGCAGGCGCTCCTGAGCAGTGGAAGTGAACATTGAGCCACTTGCCATCGCGACGATGCCACACCCTGGTCTCCTCCGATTGGCTGGAACGAGGGTGGCCGGTGGAGTCCACAAACTGTGTGAGCCGGATGTAGGCGATGCACGCAGCATCCTCGCCGATCAGGTGCACGTGCGGGTTGAGCAGGGTGGTGTGCACGGGTTTGCTGTTCTTGCTCAGCACTGGATCAAATAAACAGAGACACAGGCAGCAATTTAGTCATCAGTACTGTACGATATAAAAAGGGTTTAGTAATTTCGCTGCTTCTTTTCTGTAGGTCGAGGTGGCCCTTGTGTTATGTGAATGAAGTATCTAAAATCTAAATTATTATTATTAAAAAACAGGTACCAGCTTAAAAATGCATCCATTGGTGCTCAAGACAAATGAGAGAAATTCAAATCACAGCCACGATTCTTTTGTTTGTTTGTGATTTAGAAAACTTCAGACACTGGATTGGCAGAAAGATGGGTCAGGAAAGAGCATTCAGAGAAACTGCTGCACACCATATTAATGGTGAAATACTAAAATTCGATACACCCATTATTTGCTTAGAGGAAAAACAGTTCAAAAAAGAGACAACACTAGAAAAAAAGAGACTAGAGAGAAACTAGAAACACCTATATAAAATTCCTGTGTTATTTTTCTAAGCAAAAAAGCCAAAAGATTGCTGGTTCCAAGTTTTCAAATGTGACAGTTACTGGTTTTCTGATAGAAAACCAAATATCTTTGTGTTTGGACAAAACAAGTGTTTCACAACCTTCTGACATTTTACAAAACAGTTACTCAAAGTATGTGGGAGATTAATCGATAATGAACATAATCAGCTGCAGCCGGAGCTAGTAGTAAACTATGACAGTATAATTTACCACACTGGGATATTTCAGAGGCTTTGGTCAACCAAAAAATAAAAATGACAAATTTACTTGATACTTCCCCATAAGTGACAACACTATCTCAACCAACAGATATTCTGAGGAGATTAAAATAAACAGATGAACTGTCTCTGTGGAAGCACAGACTCACAGTTTTCAAAGTAGAACTTGTGAAAGTCCATGCCCTCCACCAGATTCCCCAGGGCCTCGGGTTCAAAGGAGGTGAGTCCTGGATCACAAATCCTCCTGAGAAAGAAAAGGTGGTGGGTGAGAAAATGAATGATGAGTGGGAGACAGAGAAATGAAGATCAAACAAAATGCAAAAAAAAAAAATCAGTGTAAAAATGCAGTTATACTCACGTGTAGGCATCG
The DNA here is from genome assembly GCA_037833715.1 of Toxotes lorentzi. NCBI lineage: Eukaryota > Metazoa > Chordata > Actinopteri > Toxotidae > Toxotes > Toxotes lorentzi. The sequence continues at coordinate 13,176,210 of JBBMJY010000014.1, read as the reverse complement.
AAATCTCCATTGTTGATCGCTTCAATCAGCTGCTCTGTTATCTTGATAATCTCCTGTTTACGAGCTACCGAATGAACAAGAAAGAGACAGAGACAGAGGTGGTGAACGATGAGAATCCAGTCAGAAGGCGAGACAACAATTAGCTATGTGGCGGCTTTGCTTGATGACATTTTCTCTCATCGCTTCAGCTCCTGCTTTCCCTCAGGCTGCAACTCGACGCTCCTCTTTAACCTCATCAGTCGGTCCAAAGCTGCTTCCTCACTGCATCTCGACCTCATCACTGTCTGTTGTCGCTCTGCTTCTCACCTTCTGCCCAACACAGAAACTGACTGAACACTACACTATCGTGTGAGCACACACTGCCTCCAAATCAAAAACAAAAAATTCTGCTTGTACAAACCATAGGCTTAGTTTAAATCAAGCACCACTTAGCAGCTATATCCATAGATTTCAACCTCATCTTATGTTTTGACCACCTGTTATCTCATGACTGACATAATGACTGAAGTAGCTCCATAGTTTGACTGAGCTCTATCCACTGAGTAAGACCACAACATCAATGTCAATGTAAGTGAACTGTTTCGAGAACTGTATCCAGCCAACTGTGTGATACATGTGGGGTGATCTCCTTCATTTCACGACACCTTGAAGACTTAAAACTTTTTTTCCTCTGGCTCAACACCTGATGAAGCGACTCATTAAGACCAACGTAATTTTCTGCCTGTTCTCTTCTTTCCTGAGAAAACCGCCATTTCAGATATGAGGTGAGGTTTTAGTGTGTGATTGGCCAGTGAGTGAATAGAGGAGCAGGGAAAGCTGAGGTCAGTTAGTTCAGATGTGTTCTTACTCTGCTTAGTGTTGCTTTTAGCAGCGACAGTGTTGCTCCCTAGTGGAGCGGCAGGCATGGAGGACTGTGAGACCTCAGACTCGGGGCAGGAGCTGTTGCCTGTGCTGTTCCATGCCATGCGCTTTACGTCATGCGGTGGAACTGAAACACACAACGGATGGTCAACAAACACAAACAGCATGGATGGATGAAAAGAAGACAGGAAGGTGAATGTGATCGTCCACACACAAACATGCACACATCCACAGCAAAACAAAACCGAACAAGAGACAAAGTTTACGTGGGTTAATTTTCAGTGAAATGAGTAAGAAATAAAAACAACACTCAGAGGCAGCGTGGGTTTATGGCAGACATGCAGATGGGTAACATGAGGACAGGATGGCAGCTGGAAGCGAGATCAGTGCAGCTCTGATCTTGATGCTGTGTGATGTGGAAGTCATTTAACTGCCTGCTCTGCTCACATCTACTCTACGCTTAATGCTCATATACATTAACAAAGCCTCCTCTGATGAACTGCAGCACCCAGCAGTGAAAGTACCGAAGCCATTGTTTGTTATTAGCTCATGTTATGCCGGTGGGGCAACTAAGTATGTTCAGGAAGGAAGGCGGGAGTGGAGAAGTAGAGAGGAAAAGAGATCAGACTGTTCTTCAGTGCAGGTGTGTCTGACGAGAGCAGGAGGACGAGGACAAGAGGTCAAGAGACGAGATGAAAGATTAGAGAACAGGGGGAGGAAGATTTGTGAGAGGAGACATGAGGACATGAGAAGAAAGAAGCGAAGAATGGTGATTAAGAGAGAAATGGAGAATAAATTAGAGAGAGGATTAAAGAACACAACGGAGAATAAAAGAGAGAGTAGTGGAGAATGGAGGAGAAAATATGAGGACAAAGAGAAACACAGTGCTCTATGGTGTGCATGGTTCCAGCACCTTGTCTGACTGGGATGCTGGTTTAGGACACACAGCTGCAAGGTAAGCAAGGCTTCCTCCAGCTGGGGCTGTCACATTAGGAGGACAAGGGGATAGATGCCGTGATCACCGAGAAAAACACACACGCACGCACACACTCACACACTCACATACACATTTCAGGGTTCCCACATTGGCCCTGATGAAAAAAATTCCTCGAGTTTCTTATGACTATGACTTCCCATAATTAGGCCAGAGTGCCTGTGTGACCTGAAAAATTAGTCCCTTCTGTTTTTTAAAGTTTGTTATGAGCACAGAGAAGTGAGGCAGTTAAGGTGTAGTCTTGCTCTTAATAAGTGAGCACACAATGTACACTGTAATGGACATACACAGCAGGAAATAACTGCGTGCAATTAGTGTTTAAAACCAGTTGTAAAATGCTTTCTAGTAATGGATCCCAAAAATATTCTGGCTTATTACAGCTCTAGTCTGACTTTTGTAGTTTTGGACTATTAGGTATGATAACATTGCACTTAACCTAAGTGCTGAGATCTGGGAACAACAGTCAGACATATATGAGATTTATTGATTGGGTATTGAGTTCATGGCTCTCTTTTTTTTTAGGGTTGTTTCTTTTTTCTTTTCTTTTTTTATTTTAAGGGTGCCTATTTTATGTTGACACAGAGTTTATAGTGTATAGGTATTTAAAGCTTTGTTGTGATGATTAAATTACAAGTCATAATGGTTTCTCAATAAATCTAAAATCATCATACCTCAATAAAAGGGAGTCATTTGTATCTAAAAATGGGTTCAAACATGGTGGTTTTCTTTGAAAAGTTTCGGTCATGAACGAGCTAACTGTGAAAAAGCCTGTACTTTTGCTTTAAGAACTTGTTGCTCAGATAACAACAGTAGAAAAAACAACTCAGTTACCACTACATAAAGAGCAGAGCCCTGGTGGGTGTTATAAAACTACAAATGTCCAAAACTACAAAAATAAGATCTAGGTTGCAATAAAGCGGAATTATACTTTAAATAATAGCAATATCAATCAGTTTCAAATTTTCTGATGTTCCCAGAGTTCTCCTTTAGAATTTTCTGGATTTCCCTGAATAGAATAAATGAAATTTAAATTTTAAATTAATTTAATTTAAAACCCGACATAAAAATCAACAATATTCCAAAACCAGTGGGAACCCTCAAAAAGCTTGGTGGATCAGAGTGAGGGAGCTCAAAGATGTAAGACGTCATTGCTGGTACAAAAAGCCAAGGGGGAGGAGTGGGGGTGGGCGGGAGGTTAGGTCCTTGCCAGGGGCAACCGTATAGCTTCTGGTTGCCATGGATAAACTTACTGGCAGGTGAGCTTTGAGGTGAGGGCAGAAGTGGGGGCATCTCCTCTGTGGCGCTGCTCTGACTCAGCGCCGAACTGTCCGCTAGAACACACACACAAAATGCAGCCGGACACACAATAAATACACACATACACATACCACAGGCACACAGTTCAAAGAGTGTGAGAGACGCGTGTTGTATCTCAGCACACCTGCCAGTCACTACAGTCAAATACACACACTTCACTAGATGGGAGACAGAGAAAGAGAGAGCGGATAAGAACAGGAAAAAGGGAATAAAACACTCTAGTACCTTTCCTACCTTTCATTTCCTCCTCATCGTTGGTGGCATTGCTCTCTGTTGATCCCTGGAGTACAGAGAGACGAACACAGAGATACAGAAATTTAAAAAGCCAGGATCTGGTCCAACAGGCCTGAGAATGGAACAGCTGGATGAAGCTCTGCCTTTCATACAGACAAAACGCAAATCTCACCTTGACTCCATCGGGAGGGTTGTGCACCACTGTGCTCTGCGATTCCTGAGATGCAGAACAGAACAGTTTGTAAGACACATCCTAATCCTGAACCAGTGCTTCTCAACTGGCTTCAAACTGGGCCCCTTATTTTACTTCAGCTATGGTGTCACAACACAACACAACACCTCCTTTCCTACTTTCAAGAGCACTGTCAAGGCTAGGGCTGAGAGGTGAATCAATGTTATAATTTAGGGCTGAAACAAATGATTATTTTCATTATTTATTTTACTGTCAAAGAAGATAATCAGTAAACATTCACATTTAATAAGCTGGAACCAATGAATTGATTTGTCAGCTGCTGACAAATTTTCTGTTGATCGAATTTCACTGGAATAATATTGTGATGACATGATTTTAACTGTACTATTGTTTTAAAAATCCTTCCAGCTAAATGAATGAAATCACAGTAAAAAGTAGTTACTGAAGTTTTTATTTTAGACAATGTTTTAACAAATTTGCATACATTTTCCATTACGTGAAAGCCATGCCTATTAATATTGATTTTAACCTTATCACCCAACCCTATCCATGGCCAACTTTGGGGTCCCGCACCACCAGTTGAGAAGCACTACCAACTACTCCACTACAAGATGTCACATGTAATGCATGCTAGTAAAAAATCTTAAAACGACAGCATGCTAGCATAATGATAAAGGTGTGGCAGTATAGGATGTCAATTGGGTTGTTAATGATGAGTTAATGAAGAGTGAGTCAGATGGTTGAATGGAGTGAAAAACAGAAAAAAAACTGGATGAGAAAGTAAGATGTTAGGATGGATGGTTACAAGGCCATGTTGACTTTAGTGAGAAAGTTAAAGGATAGCTGGTTAATCATGGGAGGGAAGGATTATATACAGAGAACAACACAGAATTCATTACATGATAAGACTAAATTCGACTTCGACATCAGCAGCTGTAGCTCCCTAAACCAGGACTCTACAGTTCTCTGTGCCGCCACTTTAGAGGCACATAATCCTGAAGATAAGGTCATGTTCCTTAGAAATCTACAAGGTGCACATGTGCAGCCTGAGATTGAAAGTAATGGTGAGCATTTCAGGAACACATGTGCACCTTGAGAGGTGGGGGGGGGGGGGGGGGGGGGGGGGGAGGAAGGGAAAGGGAGGGTCAAAGTAAAAAAAGCCAGGGAGAGGAGGGGAAGAGTGAAAAACAGCACCTCTCACCAGGAAAGGTCGACAACACA
>JBBMJY010000014.1:13151007-13164896 GCA_037833715.1 Toxotes lorentzi | reverse complement strand
ACACACACACACACACACACACACACACACACACACACACACACACACACACACACACACACACACACACCCCACTGCAATGCGTCAGGGAGGTCCCGATAGGATCAATAGCTTTGGACCAACTCTCAATTGGACACTATTAAACATTCAAAAACTGCTTAGCAAACTCCTGCACTGCACCCCTTACAAATATACACCTAACTCAGTCACACACACACACACACACACAAACAACACACTTACATCATATGCCCCAGCTTTGATCTGCTGATAGAGTTTGTGCTGATCTTCATCCCAGAATGGAGGATATCCCACTAACAAGATATAGAGAATAACACCTGACAGAAAACAAAGTGAGAGAAAGTGAACGAGAAAGATCATGTTACAACATGTGCATCATTGTTCATTCAAATTAGGTAAAGCCGTTTTATTTAAATGGCACATTTTATTACAGGCAAACTCAATGTGGTTCACATTAATACGCACCCAAGAGAAGGTAATAATTACAGAAGGACGCAGTAAATTAAAAACAAGAAATGGTAAGAATAACAAAAAAGGATTTTTAATTATAACATCTATTCAGAAGATTCTGGTTTTTCCAACGCTTCCTGAGCAAGACGCTGTTAATGCAGGGTTGAAGTCTTCTCTCTGCCATTGGTTGGAAGATTCCAAGATCATCTTGCCTTAGTTTTATGATGCCATTTATAACTTTTGAAAATAGTTTTGCCTGGAAATGATACTTTGTAAGGCTGTTGAAAGGTAAATTTGACTGAAGACATGGCCAGAGTCAGGTGTTTGTTTCCCACCACTGCAAAGAGGAAGTTGATTGCCACAGGTTAACTGTAAGTCTTGAGACTTACCACACGCCCATATGTCCACGGGCTTGCCGTAGGGGTCCTTCCTCAGGACTTCAGGCGAGAGGTAGCCAGGGGTGCCCGCAAACCCTACCCGACAGAAAAAAAAAAAACAGAGGACATAATTAACTGATGCCTTTTATTAAAATTCTGATATAGGCTATTTTCGTACGGTTATGCGAATGGTTCAGATGATGGTGACTTGCTGGACTCTTATGCAAGACTAAATCATGACAGTGTAAAGCCACAAGCAAATGCCCATTAATCATCTCGTCCCCGCTCAAGAGTCAGCCAAATGCTGGCAGCTCGGCTGTTAGCCAAGACACAATGACCTAAGCACGAACTGGAAAGTGTCTGTGAGTTTCTTGAGCAATCCTCGCACAAGTAGGCGGGCAGATGTATGTCTATACAGAGAGAGGGCCTATTCAGCAGTCAGTCGTATGCTTAAGTGTAAAAACTATTTAGTGTTAAACACCCAGACAGAATAACAGATCGGGTAATGGGTCCAGCACACTTGATATGTGTGTGTCACTGTTTGTGTTTTCTTACCAAACCAAGCCTGCTGGTCTCCCTGTACTTCAATAGCGAGGCCAAAGTCTGCCAGTTTCACTGCAGCTCCCTTCATCTTACTGGCCAACAACAGGTTTTCAGGCTGAGAGAGAGGGAGACATACACACACATGGTGAAGCAGAATGTAGGACAAGAGATCAAGACAGTGAGAGACAGATAGTGACAGGCACTTCTCAGCAAAGCTTTTTCTCAGAAATATTTATATTTGATGTATTCGCCACAGCTCGTGTGGGGGCGGGGTAAAGGTGTGAGAAAGCGATGGAGAGACGGAGGAGGAAGGGAGAGGATGGGTGTTTGAGAATCTCCACAATGCCTTATATGGGCATGGGTTCGTAGCCATAGAAACCACTCGGGAGTCATTTAGGCAGCACTGCAGACTGCATGCTAAATGGAAAGTGTACTTAGCGAGAGGCAGCGTGTGTGGCAGAGTTCTAAATGGCCGTTGTTTGGGCAGCAGGACATAAAGGGCCACAGTAAAAGCCCACTCAGGATAAAAAGCCAACAAATCAGACAGGCAGTGCTCAAGGTAATAGCGTTATTCCCTGACACAGAGCGCGAAAACACACATACAAAATCCGCCCACACATGTCTGAGACATCCCTTGAGGTTGTTTTTTCCACATTGTGGTCTCTGCTTGAAAAGTTCAATACATATTATTATTGTCCTTCCTACCAGGATTATCATCATCATCTTAAACTGGGTTAAGAAGAAAACTGCTCTCTTCCTGTACTCTTTGCATTAGAGCAATCAGCAATTTGGGACAACTCAAGCCCCTTCCCCGCTGCTCCATGGCTGGTGTGATGTCATATGGGTTGTCCTGGCAACTCCTGAGGTTCATTTGTGCCTTCAACTCCTGTCTCATAATAGACCCCCTTCACAACAGTACAAAGTGTGCGTGTCTGTGTTCATGCACGTACGCGCTGTTCGAGTCCTTGTCTTTTCCTTGCCATAGGTGAGAGACAAACCCCTCCACGTGATCATGACTCACCATCTGTGCTCAACGTGAACACGCATGCATGCATGTACACGTACACAGACACACATAGACACACAGAGTTGTGGTCAAGGACAGACAAGCTGACAGATCTGAGAACAGACAGAGGAACAGAGGGTAAAAGCAGTACATGGGAGAGAGACGCAGGGAAAAATGAAAGGGACGGAAGCAGAAATTCAGAGAGGATGAGAGAGAGAGAAAGAGAGAGAGCGCAGCCGAGAGCCATCTGTGTGTTGCCATGGCCACGAGCAGAGGTGTGTGTGAGTGTGTGGTTGTCACAGCAACGGGCAGCCACTCACCTTGAGGTCTCTGTGCACAATATCATGCTGGTGGATATGATTGACACTCTCCAAGATCTGACTAATGCAATGACTATGGAGAGAGAAAAGGGGACAAACAGAGAAAGACGTGTCACTCGCTGCCCTTTGTCACAAAAAAAAAACATCACATATACACCACATGATTGGTCGTGTTTTTTTTGAGGCCTGGTGGATTATGGTCTGTTACAAAACTGATGCATTTCATTGCAACACTGCTTAAGCCATCATTAGGAAGAAAAACCTCATCACACACTGTCACTATATGATATGATGACATGATAGTAGAAACATTTAAGGCTAGATCAACCAAATTCTGTTCATATTTCAGTCTGTCAAAAAATATACAGACACCATGTGTGTGGGATGTAGAACTGAAACAATTAGTCAAACAACAGGAAAGTAACTGCCATCTATTCTGATAACTGTTTAATCTTTTATGCTATTTTCCAAGCAAATCAATATCTTAGGGTTTTGGACTGTTGATCGCACAATAACAGCATTACGAAGACGTGCTTATGAAGATGGGATTTAGGAAATTGAGATAGGCATTTTCTACAATTTTCTAATATTTTATATTAGAAACATTTAACTGAGAACATAATCATTTGATCAACTGAGGTAGTAGGGTGCCTAAGTGAATGCAAAACTGAAAAATCACCTTAATTACATTCTAAATCAGTGGATGCTGAAGGTAAGTCGCACAACAAACATTTACTATACAATCACTATTATAAAGACATCATCCAGCTTCTGTAGTTTAAACAATCAATGCTAAGAAACTTGTGTGGGAGGCCTTACACCACACAGTCAATAAATCTCTATCCCAGTAGCCATTTAAATAATGGGGGCGTCAATTCAGCTGCCACTAATACCGTTGCCATTATTTCTCAATTCTGGCTGGTGAGCATGTTTTCACACCAACCTGGTGAGTGCGTTGGCTCATGATGGGTCTTTTGATGAGGCTTTTCCTACAAGCCAGTACCGGACCACCTTATTACTGTCCTAAGCACTGTGATGTCAGGCTCCATAAATCCACTACTTTGGGCTCATGTTCATGTCACGTCTCTAGAAAGGTTAATGGGTCAAAGGTCGGGCCCAACTTGAGAAAGTGTGGCCGAGGCATAATCCATGTGGGCTTGGTTTGTGTGCGTTTGTTTCCAAAGCCCCCTGTGAGCATGAACAGACAAGGACCCCTAATCCAATTGTGCAACAGACTTCATAAGCTGCAGACCACACAGCCAGACGAAAAAAGAAGGGGAACTCGGAGAACGAGGAGGTAGAGATGGAGGGGAGATAGTGTAAATGTCACAATGTCAACAAAATGTCAGCAAATTGTGAAAAATGCCCAATACAATTTCACAAAAGCCAATGCGACGTCTTCAAATTGCTTGTTTTGTCCATTCAACAGCACAAAAGATATTCAACTTATGTCATAAAACACAGAAAAGCAGCAAAGATAGAACCAGCAAATTTGTGGCATTTTTGTCTGATAGTAAATGCAGAGGGAGGATGTAAAGCAATGCATGTGGCCAAAGGGAGAAGGGAGATAAGTATATTGATGCACCTGTTGACGGGGGGATGCATTTGCTGACAAACCAATTACACATTGTGTGCCTGAGCGTTCACACTCATAAACTGCGAGCGAGTATTCATACATTTAATGGGATTAAGTTGTATGTTTGCAGCAGAATGTGTGTGCATGTAAATGTGAGCAGCTGCTCCATGTGAGGCGCTTACCTGGCATCAGCTTCGCTGTAGTACTCCCTGGCTACAATGTCTTCAAAAAGCTCTCCTCCTGTCACCCTGGGAGGGGGAGGGAAGGAAAGAAAGAAAGAAGAACACGAAGACAGAAGGAAGAACCAAAGAGACAGAAAGAGGGACAGAGAGGCAGGAGAGAGAAGCTGTTAGCATACACAAACAAACTGCGGTCACACGCATGGATAAAATGTCACTGTGTCTGTGTGTGTGTACAGAATATACTCACAGGTCAAAGACTAGGTAATGAAAGCCTTCCTCTGAAATGCTGTCATGGAGTCTCACTGCAACAGAGAGGGTGGGCAGTGAGACGCATATAAAGACAGGAGTCTGGCAGAAGGGATAAAGAATTGCTGTTTTGTTTCACTGTTAAACCTCCCCTTAAACTGAGGTCAAGAGAAAACGCAAAATCAAATATATTTGAGGAGAAGAATGGACCAAGGCAGAGCTCGAGAAATTACTGTTAACTATGGCTGTGACATATTGATTTCTTTCTCGTCATCGTGATCTGACAGTGCATGCGGTGGTTAGGGGAATAACCACCATTTAATCAAACCCTACACTTTGATTACTAAAGCTGAGTGAGGGTGTTACATGCATTTTGTTTGGGGCCAAATTACAAGGCTTGGCTTTAAAAATGCGTCTCTGTAACAAACAACCCTCACATGCCAAATTTCTACACAGCAGGAACAGGGCTGGGCGATTAATTGAAATTCGATTACAATTTCGATTTTGGCTTCCCACGATTATGAAAAAAAGATAATTGACATAAAACAATCATTGTGCCATATGCCTTGCTCCCGTGTTGCTCTCATTCTGTCCTGTGACGTAAATGTAGCAGCGCACACTACCTTTTACAGCGGTGCCTGTGCCCCGCCCCCGAACACTAACAGTAGTTTACTTTCAGCACGTTTTGAGAGAGAGGAGGGAGCAGCTAATTTAGCAACCTGAGAAGGACGGCAGAAGAAAGGCAGCCTTTGGTTGAAAAGAAAGAGAAGACGTGGAACAAACTAAAATTTGTTGCAAGGTTTGTTACATGGTTTTTTTTTTTGTTTGTTTTTTTTTTTTTTAAAGGGAAAGGTTTGGGCATTTTATTTTAATTAAGGCAGCTCATGTTTCAGAGTGTTTGTTGTTACTCCTTTTGGCTTCAAGAGCACTACCTCAAAAGCAGTTTAACATTTTTAAGTTGAACATTAATATATTAATGGTGCTGCCCAGTCGTGGGTTTGAGCCCCACTCCGGGCGGCACCGCTTCCCATGGACCCACCACCTGTGGGAGGTGCTGTAGGACTTGGGTGCATTGTGGACTGGGCGGTAGTCGCCCCTGCGACCTGGGCCCAGACCCAGATAAGCGGCAGATGATGACATGACATGACATTAACATACTAATCATACTATAGATATTTGTTTAGATTGCACTGGAGTTTGATGTGACATTGAGTACACTACCACATAGTTTTTTATATTTATTTATTATTTGCATATATATTATTTATATTTTTTTCACTTTGGTTTAATTCATTTTTGTCAGTTTAGCTGTAATTAAACATTAGTCATTGTGTTAAAAGGAAAAAACCTGTTTCAAGTTCAATAAAAGCAAATTCTAAAATCAATGAATAATTGTTTTGAATAATCATGATTTCAATATGAATCATAATAATCGTGATTATGATTTTTGCCATAATCGAGCAGCACTAAGCAGGGATATCTGTAGCAAACCACGAGCTACTGTGATTGTAGCTTGTCATGCAGCAGAGAATTAGTGGTACACAAGAGGAAAAGGTATTTCATATGAAAGTGACGTGTAGGAGGTTTGATGTTCCTCAAACTGTAGTACAAGCATATATTCTTCATGCTCAATTTATAACAACTGTTTCTTCTTATACTAGTCCTTCTTGCAATACTTCAAACTTACCCTCTGACAAAGAAGTTAAGAAAAATGGCAAATAGCTTGTGGTTATATGGTATGGTATGTGGTTTTTGTGGCAGTTTTTCCTGTCACTTTTTTCTGGCTCTGGCAGAGCAGGATGGTTGTTCTTAATCCTGTGCAACAACATCTTTTATGGGCTGACAGGGAACTAGCTGTCAAAGAGAACAACTAAAACCTATGCAAATCGCACAAACGTAAACAGCAGATGAGGGCGGTGGATATTTGGAGCCAGACTAGGAAATCTTACATTTACAAAAAACACAAAAAAACAAAGCAAACAAAAAAATACCTAAGTCTTTGTTACCAGTACTCTTTCATGATTATTGAGAACAGAAAAAATAAGGTGGTGATTACGGTAATGAGCTCACATTACCGTGATACTGCAGTTATGTGGTAACCATCCCAGCCCTACTGTCAACGCAACTTAACAGCAGCAGAATGACAAAGCAGAATCTAGGCAGCAGGAGCCAGGCGTTCGAGGATGGGTTTGAAATACAGCTTAGGTTTAGTGTCTGGGGAGCCACGGTTATCGTTATGTAAAATGAATATCAGTTGTATAATAAGATGAAGTAGGATGGCCCTGCAGCAAGAAACAAGAACGACTGCTCTTTCCTCCTCCTCCCATCTTCTCACTCTCCCTCCATCTGCCTCCTACTCCTCCTGCTTTCGTCTCTCCATCTGTCTCTTTTTTGTGCCCTCTTTTGTCCAAAGTTTGAATGCACTTCGATGCCAAAATATGTCAAAAAGAGCAGAAAGGACAAGAAAGAGAGAAATCTATACGGAGGGGTAAGAGAACAGGAAAAGTAGGCAAGGGGCGAATGAGTGCCTGGGGGGCAAACAGAAAACTAGGACACAAGGAAAAGAGAAATATGAAGGAGTGCAGTGGGAAAGGTGTCATTGATTCTGTCATTTTTGTGCCCTTTAACACCCGTCTCCTCTAGACATCTCCATTAGTACTGCACAAGGCTTTTTTATTTTTTCGCCATCATCACTGTAATATGAATTACCACGATTAGCACACCATTATTGGCCGAGATATCAGAAAAGCAAGGAGTCATAAAACCAGACAGTCAAGAAAGCAGAGGACAATTCTCATAAACATGTCTGACAGAATGTCTGCATCATCCTAGCAGACAGAGCAGAAATCTGTTCTCAACATTATCAGCAAGCTTCAAGCTGATCCACTGTCACCGCTCATTCTAACTGGGATCAGTTATTTTGTGTTTTAAGGCATATCTTTTTGTCATGGCGACTGCGCAACTGCTTTGAACTCACAACATTCTAACCAAAGATAGGAGTCCTGAGGTTTCAGCATCTCGAAACCAATTCAAAAGTCATGTTAAAATACTGGCGACAAACACAGTGATGCCAGCCATCATTTCTGCTGCACAACAGATACAGCGCCATTTCTTTGGAGTCTCTAGGCTAAAAACATATTTTAATACTAACACTAATATACAGTTTATGAATCATATGTTACTCATACTCTGGATGAGATGTTTACATAGAACATGGAGAAGCAAGAGTAGAAGGCTTTCTTCAGGGTAAGCTCAAGTTTCTGGTATCACAGATCTGCGCGGTAACCCACGGTGCACAGCTAACAGGTTAACTTGAGAGAATCAGACCACGACCTGTCACCAGCCCGACTCCTGAACAATCAGATCACTGGAAAAATTGGGTCATCACTAAAGGATCCTGACACGGGAAAAAAGGATTGTTTATACATGAGTGGAATCCCTTTTCTGACCAGAAGGCCACAAGGCTTCTAACGAGCAGAGAGACAGTCAACCACACTAACAGCATAATGAATGGTGAGTATGTCTTCATATTAATTGAATGAATCCTTGTCAATTATTAATTACGTTTCTGTTATTACTGACAGGCTTCTTGAGTGCAAATAGCTTTTACACCACACATCACTGTAGCTGTAGGGTAATATGATGCTACTTTGGGGCATTAACTCATTTTAGCCTCACCAATGTGATAATTGGAGATAAAATGTATTTTGACTGTAGTCTTTTACATCCACACACAATTAATTAGCTCAGTAATGTAACACTTTGGTCAGATAGACACATTCATGCATGAAATTCCTATTTTCAGCTTTTTCTTTGCGAGAACTAACTCATGGATGGGAAAACTCAGACCAGCAGACCAGCTTTGTGATACCAGTGAGCCAGACTTAGTAGAACTTACTTCACAATACAGGTCTGTTTATTAATATCCCAGTTTACATGCTTATATTGTTCAGGTGTCGGAACACTTTTTGTGAAACTCTGTCATTTCTCTATTGACCAAGTTATCTTCAAGCTTTAAGTTAATTGCATTTCAAAATCATCCTGTGGATTAGGATTGTCCGTGCCATCCTCCATGTAAGTGGCATGTAGAGCATTAGATGTACTGATGTCTCCTTTAAGCACTTTGTTGCTTGAGGCACCTGTTCAGAACTACTGATCTACTAAGATTATATCAGAAATCCTGATTTCTTCACAAATAAATCAGTCAGATGGCATATGTGGCTTTCTCAGTGCCAGGATAAAAGTTTATCCTGGTTCTGTAAACAGATTATGTTGCTTAAATGTTCATTAACAAGATATTAAAAAATCATCATAATGAAAACATAACAGTACATCTCAACAATCTTAGCACAAGTTCCACTTATAAGCTTTTCCTCTTTTGAATTGAGATTATTTTTTTTCCAACTACTATTTCCAAGGTCAAGAATGAACTTTCATAATCAACATATTAATACTTAATACCTGGGAATTTCTGTGTCACACATTCTCTGTATTAGTATCAGCCTAAAATTTGATGGCAGAATCTGCATTGGTGCTTTCCAGTGAAGAATTTTATCCTGTAAGCATGAGCAACAATACAGAATCACACATCACACTGTTGGTCTTGTGTACAGAAACTCACCGATGTTGGGATGCTTCAGGAGACGGCAGATACGAGCCTCTCTCTCAAGCTTCTGATGGTCTGAGGACAGAAAAGTCACAGTTTAGATACAGTAAGTTACAATCACAGAGTAAGAAAGCGTTTGTACATCATTATCTGGTCTAACAACTGTGTTCAGCACCCGATTTACAGTATACAAGCACATCAATAGATGAGATAGTAAGCTTTTTTAAAAAATTAATTCAAAAAGAGTTAGCATTTATGCTTTTCATTTGTTGCAGTCAGTGCTGTAGAGGGAAGACAAAATAACGGACACAATTAATGATAAGCTGACCACAAAAATAGAAAAACCCTCACAGTAAAATCTGTTTTTTCTTGAGGCTTCCAAACCTTTGCCTTAAACACTTGCTAATATAGTAAGACTTAAATTCAAACAGGTACATACTTAATGTCTCACTTCTGCGGTTTCCTTTGTAATAATTATTTACTTGAGCATCAGTCACAAACAAAGCCAAATTATGTATTTAAATACTTGTAGTGCAAGTATTTAAATGCAAATATTTAAGGAAGGATTTGTTTTTGTGTACATGCAAAGCAAATGCTTTAGGCCATGGCTCTAACCTTGTAGTAATACAGTCGTTCAAGCTGAGCGGCTACATTTGCTTCTGATAGGTAACAGTCACAAGCAGAGCTCCAGTCATCTCGTGTGTGGTTCTATTTAACGTTATTAAACTGTGTGTGCAAATTAATGAGACTGTGAGTAGCAATGGGTCCACACTTTTGTGTGCGCATGCATGTGTGTGTGTAGAGGGGTTAGTGTGAAGCCCAGACCAGTTAGAGAACATTGCAGTGTTTGCACTTCTGGCTGGGAGGGGATTCAAGCAAGAAAACACACGCCTCATGTCCAAACCAACATCCTTGTTTGAAGATTTTACTGAATCCTGTAGCAGAATGTGTACACATGCATGAGTGTATGCGAGATGTCGGTGTGTTAACCACATGACTCTGTGACACTACAATCACGCTACAGCCACACAGATGAGGTCAGAGGTCACTTGGGGTAAGTAGTAAAGATCCAATCTGACTCAGTGTGTGGACGTGTGTGTGTGTTCTATCACCGTGGTGAAGCCAACTCAACCCCATGGCATCATGGCAAGCACAACACACCTCACACACGCATACACACACAATGAGGCAGCCTCACTAAGATTTGCATTAATTTCCCCAGTGCAGCAACAGCCTCAGATAAAATTCACATGCTGTTGCTGAGCAATTAACTATCACCTTTCCCAACTGTTCTTCAAGTGCAATACAGTATGCATGGGCATAACATAAGAGTACATTACTATACTTTCTGCATCCCTCTCTGTAGAAGTCTCTGACTGTTATGTCTACACTTTCTTCTCTTTATTTTCTCTAACTTGTTGCTGACTTGGACAAGTTTTAAAGCTGCTGTCAGGTGTTTTGAAGATTTGTCTTCTGTACTCTAACATGGTGCTACACTCTCCACATCTACCTTCCTCCACCCTCCCTGCCGTCTCCCTGCAGGTATAGATTTCCCTCATCTGAGAGAAAGCGAGTGAATAAGGGAGAGACCTGAACCTCCTAATTACACCGGTGACGCAGGGCGAAGGGACGGACAGAGAGAAGGAGGGAGGATTACATGGAACGTCCATTTGCTAGAAGAGGATCACAGCTCCCCTGTGTGTGTGTGTGTATATAGCTGACTACCCTGGTGCAGTGTCACTGCAGCACTCACTAATTCATTCAATCTCCTTATTTGTTGGTGCGAGTGTGGGGTACAAGAAGACAGGAAAGAGAGGGCTGGAGGGTAATTACTGGCACTTCCTGCTGCTCTCTAATTGGCCATCTGCTTTGCCATGGGGCGGGCCCACAGCCATCTTACATCAGCGGAGGAGGACGGAGACACACACACACACACACACACACACTCACACACTCACTCACACTCACACACTCACTCACACTCACTCACACTCACTCACACTCACTCACACTCACTCACACTCACTCACACTCACTCACACTCACACACTCACACACTGAAAACTGACAATCTTGAGGATCCTGCCCAATCTGTTTTAGGCAACTGTTAACTGTTAGGACCGAGAAATACTGACAAGTGTACCTCAATATTGATAATGCCCCAGTATTTTAGGGGTAAAGTGTTAGGAGATTTAACAAATACGGCACCACACCACATTTTATTACCTGATAACAGCCTTACATGTAGACTCTTTAATATCTATTGACCCATTAAGAAACCTTTGCCCAAGACCACCACTGAACAAATCTGTTTCTACTGTTTTGTTTCTGTCAGCAGGTGGCTGCTTTCACTCGCTTACTTCAGTAGTATAAAACAGGGTTTTATTTTGGTACAAATAACAAATGATACTTCTTCACAGTGAGGAATAAAATGCTTTTCTACAAAACCTTTTTTCTATTGAACAAAATGCGCTGAAGCTCTCAATTCTTAATACACAAGTGATCATGTGAGAACGTTGTCTTAACACAAAGCAGCTATACAAGGCTTCACAATTCAGTTGGCTTAATTATTCTTTAAATCAGGCAATATCTAACCAAAGAATAAGTAAACAATGCTAAGAAGCAGACCAGCCCATGAACAAATTTTGGGTGTTGCCAAGAAAGTACTGAGGTTCAACACCCTATTTTAATGTGGCTACTGCTTTTATCAGGTGGCTCTACACAGACTAACATGACATCATTGGGTATATTACGTTATATTTGTGAATATCAGGTTGTACCTTTTTTGCAAACATTTTGACTGATAAAAAAAAGCTGAGAAGTGGTCTTTCCAAAATAAAGAAAAAAAAAATCTTGTTACTGGGGTTTACTTTCCATATTCTAGGACAGCTTGCCATCCACTGTTGCTCTAAGAAATCAATTCCTTTGTGATTTTAATAAAGCTAAACAAGGATTACCACAGCAAAACCTACAGCTCCCATGAGCTCAGGTACAAAACTTATCAATGCTGCCTTCTACAGTCAGTTTTCTAACATTTTAGCTGTTATCTCAGCTGTTTAAAAACTTTTTTCAGACTCCTATCCTCTCTATCCTGCTGTTATTACAGATGCATTTGAGCCAACACGACCCCTCGACTGGCTCATGGACTTGCCATTTTTTGTCCATTTGTGACGTTTAGCCCATGAAGGTCTACGCCTTTAATAAACATCGACATTTGCTCACTTTACCAAAAACTACAGTCTATATATATCATATGTAGTGAGCAACACGACATGCTGCCCCATGGATGTTATTAGTGTAGTTACAAATATCAGTGGGATCTTGAACTGGGTTTTCTTCCTTCTGTGACAGAACCACAGATGTCTGGTTTAACTTTGGCTATAGCAAAAAACTTTGGATTACACTGGGACTGATCTGCAGTTTCACCTTGTAAAAGGCAGGGTCAGACCTGGGCTTTCTCAAATGCAAAAATCAACTGCCATTCAAGTGACCAAGGTAACCACTACACGCCATCAATTTGGACATAGCCCTAGAGTCACTTTTTGATCAATGGCAGGAAAACACATTGAGGGTAGCCTGAAAATCACACTGAAGTGCCATTTTGCTTGACTCCATTATTCAGGTTGACATCTTATTCATGGTAACCAATTTCAGTGGACAAAGAAGATGCGGTATCTGTTGCTAGGAGTAGTTCACTTTCTTTTTTCATGATGATTAAAGAAATATGCTGATATTTTTTTAAGTCAACTTGTACAACTGTTGTGATATCGTTTGTCGCCATTTTTCTGACCATTTTTCCATTGCTGCTTTTCGTGTATATAGCTAGGCAGCTAGCTACACAGGAAGATGACGTACCCATTCTTAATCCTGATGTCAAAACTTTCATTAGTCAGCTGCTTCTCAATCCAGAGGAAATAGTCATCAGTGACTACAACACCAAACCTACGTGCATTACTGCACAAATCAAAGATGTGGGCAGTGATTCAGAAGTTTGAACCCTGGCAATAAACAGGGGAGACATGGCTGAATGTTCGTGGTTTAGCAACAATAATTATGAAACAGACTTTGGCTGCAGGAGGTGAGCTAGGAGCTATCCAGCTGGATTTTGGGAAATTGCTGGTCAATAAACAGTATTAGTTTAAGTAGCAGAACTTAAATTATTTTCATTGGGACAATCATTCAACCCCAAGACATGTAAACTTGAGGACACCAAAAATGTTGAGGAGGAAAAGTATTAGGGTAGTGGATAGTCTTTCTCACACTGACTCGCCCTCTCTCTCACTCTCTCTCACACAGACACACACACACACACACACACCTGCAGCAGACAATGCAGCAGACATCTACGTTCCACAGTCACTTCACTCATCAACAACAAAATAAAACAGAGCATTTGTTCTGTGCAGTGAAAGTGGTATCGTACCAATGCAGCAATTTGTGTACTGCCATCTAAAACTAACATAATTTATAGAGTTTTATAAGATACTAACAAATATTAACAACATCTCTCTCTCTCTCTCTCTCTCTCTCTCTCTCTCTCTCTCTCTCTCTCTCTCTCTCTA
>JBBMJY010000014.1:13105007-13145850 GCA_037833715.1 Toxotes lorentzi | reverse complement strand
TGCGCGAGCACACACACACACACACACACACACACACACACACACACACACACACACACACACACACACACACACACTTCATAAGTCCATGCACATACAGACACACACTTCACAGATCAATATTGATTAATGCAGGTCTTGCTCTCCACACAGTAGACCTTTCTCAACCACTGATTTTGCCTTTGCATTCGAGAGCATGCGCGTGTATGTGCATAGCAGAGACAAGGATGGGTAGAGGGAATTGTGTGACTGCTATATCAGGTTTCCACCGATGAGCATGCACCTATGTTTTTCCACAGTGTGAGGGCTGTTAGCTTGGCGGCGCTAATAGATGGTGTCACACAGATCCAGAGTGCCTCACTAAATGTTTAATGTGGCATGAGTGGGAGGCCATCAGAGGACAGGCGGGTGGGGCTGGAGGGAGCCATAGAGCTTGAGAGTTAGTTAGAGGCCCTGTGTGTGTGTATGTGTGGCTGCCTGCTCAGTACTCTGGCTCAGAGGTGGGACAGCGAACAGCACATAGACAGTGTCAGAGAGAAAGGAGAGCAAAACGGTGATTTCACTTGAAAATCTTTATGCGTGGTTGTCAGCGTGGGAACACAAAGCTGAAACACTGAAAAGTTCAAATATTATGAGGCCATATCTGCAAGTGCAGCCAGCTGAATCTGTGATGGAGAGCAAGAAAAGGAGGCCAGCGTGTGTGTGTGTGTGTGTGTGCGTATTTGTGTGTTATGTGGAAGACAAATGAGCACTGCAACGTAGGCTACTGGCCCTCTCCTGCCCTCCTTTTCCTACGTGCTAACCCTGCTGCCTCTCCTCCTCTTCCTCCACCTCCTCAGCCTCCACAGAAGTTACATAATGGTGAACTCCTCAGCCTTTGTTATCTCACACCAACCACACACTGTGCCTTGCCCGCTTGATGAGAGACAGAGAAGCAGAGGAGGGAAGAGGAGTGAGAGCACGGGAGGCCGAGAGAAGTGAAAGTAGGATGGTTTCAGCTGAAATCGGCAAAGAAAGAAAGAAAGGGTGCGTGATTTTCCATATTGTAGTATTATTATTGTAGAATTATTGCAGTCAGACTTTTTGCCCTCTTCATCTTGAGCAACCTAAGGACCATTATACACTATTCAGCTAACAAGTGTGTGTTATATTTTAGACTCTGAAACTCTCATGACTTCACAGTGACTTGCGAAAGAAGGCAAGTCCTTCACGTCAACTCCCCTTTGGATTTTGCCGTGGAAGATGGACAGGAAGATAGCAGCCAGTCACGCTGACATCGCTTTGTGTTCCTATGCCACCGTGCTGTGAAAAACACACAGCGCTTCTTAAGTGGCAAAAAGACATTGATGCTCTCACACCTTGTCATGTAGATCCACCCAAGCTCAGGGAAAATTCTGCTTGGGAAAGCTGATGCCTACAAATGGGCACAGTTTTCTTTTTTAAGCTATGTTCAAAAATTGGGGTTTGATTGAATGGAGAAATTGCATGCAAGGTATGCATGTTTCACCGCCTTAAGTCCACCTCACAAACTTCCCTGACTGAATCCTGTAGGTGGAGGAAGTATCAGCGATAGAGAAAATCTGTCCAGCTTTGTCAGTTGTCCTTTTTGTATGGGTCCAGTTGAAGCTTGTCTTTTTGAAGCTAAACAGTCCAAATATCACATTTCTGTTTGTAGCAGACTCCCATGGCAAACCAAAGCTCTATTTGTATCCAGAATAGACTAATTGTGCAATCAGAGCTTCACTGGCTGTGATACATTTAGGCTTGACTTTTCATTTGTTGTGACTAATGAGGGTGAACATGCCATGTTACATCATCACAACTGAGAGGGTGGAAGGGGCCAAGAGCTGAGTCATGACAGTCCTGTTCTCCGCTGCTTTGGAGAAATAATCTGACTGGGGGAAGTGAATGAGTAACGCTCTCTCTTGCTTCAGCAGATACTGTCGTGATGCCCCGGAGCAATAAGCCACTGACCCCCAACTGCTCGGCAAGTCAGTCGTCCATGGTCGTGTTTGGCAGCATCCGGCAGCATCAGTGTGTGTGGTTGTTCGGGTGAAAAAGCAGGGTGTTGTTGACAAAATGTCAGTGTGCTCATTCACCTTGGCCAGGATAAATAATGGTAATGGTACATTTTTGAAGATCACAGCAAAAGTCAGAGGTGACACGTACTCAGCTCCGTTTCTTGATGAGCTATGGAGTTTAGTCATTCAGAGTTTGAAATCTACTCTTGATCATTTTTATTTTTCACTGAGGCAAACATGGACATTTCAAGGGCACTGTCAAGCTCTGGTTGCTCATGGATGCCTGTGATCTCTCCATGTGAACTCTACCTTGGGCTACTGAAAATGAGATCCATCAGCTTCAACTGTATTATTCTAAATCAACCAAGTAATTCAACCCATTACTTAGGGTTCAAGGGTACACACGGAGTGTTTTGGTTAGTGACACTGAGTGTAAACAACATCTGTTTACAAGAAAACTCCACACTACACCTTTAATCCCGCTCTCTTTAATTCTTTGTCCTGGACTATTACATGTCCCTGTGTTTTGCTGTGAGGTAATCGAATTAACCCCACATTACTGTAATTTCAGACTATACACGATAACAGCTCAATATCTTATGAAATATTGAAGGTCTGAAAACTAGATTTTGATGTAGGGCCCCTACGACAGGGTCTCAAGTTCAGGTAGAACCATGAATCGTATTTGTGGATACTTTTAGTGGTGTACATTACCATTTCCTCAAACCAAGTTACAATTGATCAAATTATCACAAATTGTTGTCACTCTGAGAGCTGTTAGGGGCCCCACTGGGCTCCAGGGAGGTGTGGGGGGTGTCTAATCATAATAAATAGCAGGCTACAGCATGTGATGTTTTTCTCATTTCTTTTCTTTACATATTAATATTATTTTTGTTAATATTAGACTTGTAGAGGGGTGGGGTAATGTAGTGCGGTGGCCAGCTCTCTCCACCAGAGGCCGTTCAAGTGCAGCTGTGAACAGAAACTGACACCAGACTAAGTGAATCAGCTTAATATTTTGAGCAGCATCTGCACAAGGAAATAAGGACAGATTTTATTGGATTTAGCCCATAAAACAAAGGTAAGCGGCAAATGGTGCTGATAAAGAATTAGAACATCTTGATTTATTTGGATTTTGCTTGATCAGCATTAGCTAACTAGGTAGTCTTTACTGTAGATAACCTGTTCTGTTCTCATGCCACTAGCTCTGTTACTTTCCATTGCAACTGAGCTAGAACATTTTTTACTATGTTTTTTCATTTGTTTTTTGATTTGTTTTCAGGTTCAGCTCTAGTGCTGCCTGACAGACACTCTGGAAACAGCAGTAAAGTTTCTGCATTCCTGAGATGAACGAAACTTGTGTGGGATGATGTCAAAGTTGCCTCCTTGTGGTGAAAGACCAGTTATTAAGTCTGGGCAACACATACACTCACTTGTCAGTTTATTATAAATATTAGATATCATTATATATATTGAATATTTTATTGGCAACTATTTGATAATTGATTAGTTGTTTGAGAAAATATAAAAATTTGCTTTCAGCCTTTGAGAGATATCCAGTTGCTTTGTGTAACTCAGACTTCTAAAGCCTCATTTTAACTAAAGATAAACTTCTGAATATGTTTTTGTGGAAAGAATACTGTGGATTTTGTTCCCCTATCACTTACACTGAGAGTGCATCAAGTGGGTTCCTTTTAATTGGCAGTATGAGCAAGAAGACTGATAGCAGAAAGCAAAACCTGTTTGAACCGGTGAATCAGTTTGGGTAGCTGATTATTGTTTTAAGTCAGATTTGAAAACCTTTGAATCTATCCTTTACACATACAGAATAATTTACAAAAGACCCATGTTTATTATTTATTTTTTCCCGGCTTTACAAACTATAACTTTGGTCCTGACCAATATTTGAATCGTTATCTGCCTTGAAAACCTCATAAATCTGTCAAGGCATGTCCTGTTCATGGAGTCGTAAAAATGGCAGAGCACAACATGGACTTTGCCTCCACCATCTGTTCAATGGGCAAAGCTGCAGCACGTAGAACCGCAACAGGAGCAGCAACTGTTCACTGCACTGGTGCTTTAAAATGAAAGATCTCACACTCAAAAGAGATAATAATATAACGATAATAATACTATATAGTAATACTATAAAATGGTAGATGGAGAAGACAGAGTAAAAGAACTGTGTAGAAACCGAAATGAAACATGAGTAAATGCTTAGTGAAGTACTTAATTGTGTTGATGTAATTAGTTGTTTCTAATTGAGTGTCACGCTCTGTAAGTAATGCTCTGAGTTTGATGTGGAAGCAGAAGAAGAATTAATGTTTCAACAGAGAATAACATATTATAACTCCCTTTGAGGAACCAGTGGCTGAATTATCACAGTAATATTTCATAACAACTTCTTCATTTCATTGGGAGCCAAAATAGTCCCACACATGGAACAGCAGCTGTATGAGCCGCCATCGTCGACAATGAGAGACACACAGAGAAATCTGGATTCAACATTCCCTCGGGATATTTCTTGTCCAATTTGCTCACTTGTTTTCACTGAGCCTGTGGTGCTGCAGTGTGGCCACAGCTTCTGTACGACCTGGCAACCTCTCAGAAGTACCTGCTTCATGCCGGACAGCGAATCTCTGATCAATTTTGCTTTGAGAAATTTTAGTGAAAACTACAGAGAATGAGTTGGGCTGATCCATCAGGAGAGTCATATCAGGTGAGGTCACTTTAAATGTGCTGAACTACATGTATATGTGTATATTTGTGTGTGTGTGTGTGTGTATGTAGGATTATGGATGAAAATATTTAATTGCGTTACTTAAATTAAGCTTTCATTAAAACCACTGTTTGTGGGACTGGTTGGCTAATTGTATCAGTCAGCACTAAAGTAACTATAATTCTGCATTTATCAGTATCAGGAACATTGTGGTATATTTGTTGTTTTGTGTTGAAAACCTTTGAGCTAATGTGTTTCAGAGTGTGATTCCCAACTCTGAAACAGAACAGTCTTTATTTTTTAGCCATGCTAGGATCTGTGAATGGTAACATCAGTTACAGATACAACGTGAGAAAAGATCTGTCTGTTCGTCAACAAACTGAAGTGAGATTTTTTTTTTCAGGAAATGTCACAGAGAAGCAGGAAGCTTTTGAAAGGGCAGAAAAGTTCAGTGATGCACAAATTGAGCTTGGTTTGTCAGCAGCACTTGTAGCATTGAACATGCCTTGCCATGTCATTTGATAAAAAGGGACACACTATTTTGGATGATATCTAGTTATTGTACACTCACTATGAGTTGCTTTGGACAAAGGTCTCTGCCCCATGAATGTAATGTAATCTAAAAATGCACATGGCAGAAATACTGAAAACTGTTGTTGTTTGAGGCCAGATTATTTTATTAACTGACTGTTAAATCATTTTCCAACAAAGAAAATCTAAACATGTTGTAGGGTGTTTTTATGAAACAGAAGTTAATTTTCTGGTAAATGAAACTTTTTTAAGAGCTGCGGTTTAAAGTTCACAAGGACTGTGTGTGAAGGTTGTACATACAGGAAACACCAGCTTCCGGTTTTCAGCCAGAGACAGCTTCTTATATCTGCACAAATACCCCTCTGCTTGCAAACAGCTGCTGTCGGTGTGTAAATCAGACGGCTGTGTGTGTTTTGATCTGTTGCATTTCAACTGCCTTTACCGAACACAACATGATTGATTGGAACTGTACTGTCTCCCTCCAGAACACTGATCAGACCATGTAAGGATGAAGGAGCTGAAATGGACCAAGGTAAGGATGTCAAATTAAGAATAAGAGTTCACATCGCAAGGAATTTTAACAACGTCGTTAAGAGAAAACAGGATGCCAAGTACAAGTTCAGTTCCAAAACCTAAAAGATGTGGCTGAGTATCGTTAATTAAGTAATGACCTAAAATACCCCACACATCTTAATCTTGCCTTAGTAATCGATTTTGCTCCAGTCATCATTCACTAAAATAAATTTTTGTAACAAACATTTAAAATTGAGTTTTGTGGTTTCTCTCTGACTTAGTCCCCTCTATTCCAGCTCGGGTTGATCAATTGCTTCCCAGCATCAGTGCTCAGAATGGGAGCAATGTGACCGCTCCCACCATCGTTCGTTCTGAGATCGCCAGCTTGTCCATCAACACCACCATCAACGTCAACTCAGAGGGTCAAGGTAGATATATTAAATGTGAGAGTTACTGAAACTGGGGTTTGGGCTCTGCTGATCTTTTTTGTTCTTTTGCAGGGTGTGTCAGCAAAGCACTAAACAATGAGACTGAAGACAGCTGTACGGCTCTGCAAAGTGCGTATGTCTTCCAGCCCATTGACTTATCACATTTAGTTGGACCCAGTAAAAGTCATTCAGGAATTTGATAAATTGACAGAACCTTGATTCTTGAAAGCTTGACTGACCTTCAAATTTGTTTTCTCCTTCAGACGTTGCAGAGTGTCAACAGAAACTGAAAGATACACTGAAGAGGAAGTTCAGTCACCTGCTTGACATAGTGACAACAGGGGCACACAGAACACCTCTCAATAAAATCTACACAGAGCTCTACATCACTGAGGGAGGAAGTGCCGAAGTCAATAAGGAACACGAAGTGAGAAAGATTGAGGCAGTGTCCCGGACACAAGTGGCCCAGGATAAATCAATCCACTACAATCAACTCTTTGTTCCTCTACCAGGACAAGCCGCGCACATAAGAACTGTGATAACTATGGGAGTTGCTGGCATTGGAAAAACAGTATCTGCCAATAAATTCACTCTAGACTGGGCTGAAGAGGAAGCAAACACTGACCTGGAATTTGTATTCCCTCTAACTTTCCGAGAGCTGAACCTGATGAGAGAGAAACAATACAGTCTCGAGGGGCTTCTCAGTGTGTTTTTCCCTGAGACAAAAGACACAAAAATTTTCACTAGTGGGAAAAACAAAATGCTCTTCATCCTGGATGGTCTGGACGAGAGCCGTCTGTCTTTGAACTTCCACAAAAATGAAATTGTGTCTGATGTGACAGAGGCAACCACAATTGCTGTGCTTGTGACCAACCTCATCAGGGGAAGACTGCTTCCTTTGAGTCTCGTTTGGATAACGTCTCGCCCAGTAGCTTCCAGTCAGATCCCTGTGGACTGCATTGATCGAGTGACTGAGGTTCGAGGGTTCAACAACCCGCAAAAAGACGAGTACTTCAGGAAGAAAATTAGTAACGAGATCTTAGCAGACAGGGTAATCGCACACGTGAAATCCTGCAGGAGTCTTCACATCATGTGCCACATACCAGTCTTCTGCTGGATGGCGGCAACTGTTCTTGAGAAGAGGTTGGCATCAACAGGGAGTAAAGACACGCCAAAGACTCTCACTGAAATGTACATACAGTTCTTGTCTTTGGGTGTGGAGACCATGAGAAAGAGGTTGTCTGGAATAGATGAGTCAAACACTGACTCCATGACAGCTGAGGTCATCTCACTGGGTAAACTGGCCTTCAAGGAGCTGGAGAAGGGAAACTTGATCTTCTATGAAAGCGACCTCAACCAGATTGGTATAAATGTCAACCAGGCATCCAAGTTCTCAGGGGTCTACACACAGATCTTCAAAGAGGACCTGACACTGAACCAGAAGATGTTTTGCTTTGTGCATCTGAGCGTTCAGGAATTCTTTGCAGCACTGTATGTCTTCCTCACATTCAACAACTACAACATCAACGTCTTGGTAAAGGAGTCGCGTGCTTCGAAATGTTTCCAATTGAGACGCTCCTCAAAGCTCAAACTCTACAAAGCAGCAGTGGAAAAGGCTGTGTGGTGTGAAAATGGTCATTTTGACATCTTTCTGCGCTTCCTTTTGGGCCTGTCTCTGGAGTCTAATCAGACTCTCTTGAAACCTCTTATAATCCGCAACAGAACAAACCAAAAAACAAGAACAGCAATCATTAAAGACATCAAGCAGAAGATCAGGTCAAATCTATCCCCAGACAGATGCCTCAATCTCTTTCACTGCCTTAATGAGCTGCACGACCACTCCCTTGTGGAGGAGATTCAGAGCTTCCTCCGCCTGGGTAGTCTGGACAAAGTCGAACTTTCACCTGCACAGTGGTCTACTCTGGTCTTTGTATTATTGACTTCAGAAGAGGAACTGAGTGTGTTTGAGCTTAGCAAGTACGCCAGGTCTGAGGAAGGACTTCTGAGGCTGCTTCCTGTTGTGAAAACAGCCCAAGTGGTGAAGTAAGTGCTTTTCTAAAAGCAGATTCGCTCCTGATATCAAGGAGAGTTGACCTCAGGTTTCACATTGTTTTAGGCATAAGGAAGGAGTGATCCAAGAAACGTTAAAGAATTAACTCCATGCTAGATGAGTCTTTTGAACCTGACTGTGTGGGAAGGTGTAATCTGTTGTACTTGAGGGCAAACACGTTACACTACCTGCCCTGCACCAAACTGTAGATAGACAAAGTTAGTGATTGGCTTTGTGGAGCATCTAGCTTCTAAAGAGCCAGATATCTCTCTCAGGAGTTAGTGGATACCAGAAACAGAGCTAGAAGGAGAGTGAATATGCACCACTATGGGCAAAAATGTGTTTCCCTGAGACTAAAAAATTACAATAACAAAATCTCGTTGCATCTCGAGATACAACCTGCATTCTGCAATGACAATAAAAAGATTGCCTTGCTCATATTCCAAGCTGGGGGGATAAAATGGAGTGTGTTCAATCTCAACAGAAGGGGACCTTTCTTCACGACATTATTAACCTCGCTCATACTTCCATTCCCATTACAGATTAAATGCATGTCATCTCACTGTGAACTGCTGTGAAGCCCTGGCAAATGGCATCAGCACATCCCAAATTAGAGAGCTGGACTTGAGTAACAACAACCTGACAGACTCAGGAATAATGTTCCTCTCTGATGGTGGTGGACTGAACAGCAAACTGGAGACACTAAGGTCAAAATCCAACACATTTCTTTCTTTTTTTTCAAGTCAAGTCATATATATATATATTATTTTCCAACTCTAAGATCATTATTTTTTTTTAATTTTCTCTTTGTTTAGACTGAGGAGCTGCAACCTTACAGAACACAGCTGTGATGCCCTGGCCTCATTCATCAGCTCAGAATCCTGCCAGCTGGAAGTACTGGACCTCACTGACAATGACTTTCACAATGTCGGAGTCAAAACGCTTTGTGGTGGACTGAAGAGCACCCACTGCAAACTGGAAATACTCCTGTGAGTCCCTTGAGTGAAATTCCATGCCAGATGAATTATTTAAGAGGAGTATACAGCACAGAGCCAAACATGCATACGTACTTGTCACTGTTGATATGGAGATCATTTGGATGAAATGTCTTTTGGTGTTTTTTCTTGAAGTTTGGCCCTGTGCAGAGTGACAGAGGAAGGCTGCAATTCCCTGGCATCTGTTCTCAGCTCATCTTCTCTGAGGGAACTTGACCTGAGCTACAACCACCCAGGAATTTTAGGCCTGCAGCTGCTGTCTGCTCTGAGAGATGACCCACAATGCAACCTGCAGAAACTGAGGTAGGAATGATAGTACAGAAATACCAATGACATGACTGAAATGATCTAGAAACAGTGTCGCTATTACACCCTGTGGTTTGTTCACCACAAGGCACTGACAATTTTACATTTCAACTGTAAAATGTCACTTCACACAGTATCTTTAATACCAAACCGTGTCAGGCGGGCTCTAATGTCAACAGTCTAAAGTTCTTGTCTTCTTGTTAGAAGTTGGTTTTCCCTGGACTAACTAAATCACCAGGATGGTTTACCTCATGTTTAATTTAAACATTTTTGCAGAATTCAGTGTGGCTTCAGGCGGGGCTGTGTGATAAATTCGGCCGGGTCTGAAGACAAAAAACATGAGGGTGTGGAGTCAGAAAGCAGTGAGCTCAACAGACCTCTGTAGCCTGCTCAAAGCTACATTAGCCTTTACTATCGTAACACATCCTAATTTCAGACTGAACTGTTGGTGGTTGAGTTGACAAGGAAGAGGAATGTGTGGAACTACATCCCTGTGGAACTGTCCATCATTCCTTCAACCATTTTAATGATACAAGTGTCAATAAAACGATGCTCTTCTGTTATGTTTTAGTGCGGAAGAGTGTGGTGAATCCAGGATTCAGCCAGGGCCTAAGAAATGTGAGTAACCGGCAAGACTTTCATTTTAAACCCATCAAACAGCACTGAACAACATAAAATACTGACTAACACCTTTAATCTGTTCCATCAGATATTATCAAACTCACCCTGGACCCAAACACAGCACACAAAGACCTTTCTCTGTTCGAGGGTAACACAAAAGCAACACGTGGGACCGAGCAGCCATATACCAATCACCCAGAAAGGTTTGATTTCTCAAGACAGGTGTTGTGTAGGGAGGCACTGACTGGGCGCCACTACTGGGAGACAGAATGGTGCGGGAGAACTGTCATAGGCGTAGCCTACAAAGGGATGAGCAGGAAGGGAGAGGGTAACGAAAGCTGGGTAGGCCGAAATGACTCTTCCTGGGGCCTGAACTGCACTGAAGACGGCTACAGGGCCATGCACAAAGATATGAACATTCCTGTGACCACACAATGCAGCTCCAAGAAAGTAGGAGTCTTCCTGGACTGGTTAGCAGGGACACTGTCATTCTACCAGGAGTCCCCTGGCCCACTGACCCCTCTCCACACCTTCAACACCACCTTCACAGAGCCTGTCTACCCAGCATTTCATCTCGGCTGGGTGGACTCCACCATCCACCTGTGCTAAGTTATTTACCAGGACATAGTGAACAGCTTCATATTCGTCCAGTAACCTAATGCTGTACTCTCTTTCCTCCTGCTCTTGGGCCATAAAATGACTTAAAGGGTCAGTTCACCCAAACAAAAACACCACCTTTACCTCTAGCAGTATTGAGCCATGATATAATTTTGGTTTTACTTACACAGATTTTGTGATATCAGACTTTTACTATGTTATACTGCGTTTATAACACCAATTCCAGTATTTGAGAGTTATAAATGTCCCCTTCATTGGGTCACAATCCATTATTTCCGCCTGCATAAGGAGCACAGTCCGCTGTTTTCAGCAAAGGCTCTCTCTTCAGCGGAAAGTAATTTCAATGAATACAGTTCAGAGGGGAATGTGCAATAAATTGTGATTTTTTTTAATGCTGTGAACACAACAAAAAAAATTTCTTTCACTTCTATTGTTACTGTGTGGATTCAGATGTCGAGAACAAATATGGGATCTGATGCAAATGCAGATACTGATAAGAGGCGGAGAAGTGTTTTGTAATTTGAAAAAAAAAAGAAAGAAAACCTGTATAATGTAGATGTCACTTTTACAAGAATGTGAAGAGGATGTATTTTGATGAAATATAAAATACATGTATTTATACATCTATAATTTGTAATAAAAGCAGAGAAACAGAGAAGGGAGAAGCACGTTGTGGAGTTTCACTTTTTTACCTCATTTTATTAGCAGTCCCAAGAGGCAATGAAAAATAAAACAAATCAAAGAAAAATAGGAACGGAAATTAAGGGTACAGTCAAGACAAAGGGTCTATCAAACTCAGTGAACATGAAGATGGAACAGAGGGCTACACACACACACACACACACCAAACAAACACAAAAGTCACGTAGTTAAAAAAGGAACAGAAAGTGATAAAGTAAGAAGAATGAAATTAATCTCGTGGGTAGTGTGTGTGTATGTGTGTGTGTGCGCGCGCTGGCTGATCCCTCTGTTCCTCTGGAGAAATTCACCAGGACCGACCCCACATTCACACACACACACACACACACCGACACACACATACAGACACACCTCGCACTCACACATAAACAGATTACAAAGCCAGTCTCTGCGTCTTCCTCTCTTCAGTAAAAGCCATGGTTTTATATTTCCGCTATTTGTGACAAAGAAACCAACCATCAACAAACCACTGTTCAGGCAGGACTTTAAAATTGTTATTTTCTATTAATTCTGTACAGACTATATATTTTATTTACACACTGAACATTGTCAGTGCGGAGACAATCCAAAGTTTGCAAACATTAACTGATGTCCATTTATCTGCAGTCACTCTATGCTCATTTCTGTCTGCTGGAATTTGCATTTTTATACATTTGTGGATTTGTGGACATCAAAGCTTTTGATCAATATAAAGTCTGCAGCACTACACACCATCAACAGACAGAATCGTCCACTGAAAGTGATCACTGGGAGTACCCATTACTGTGATGCTTAGATCAAAGGTTCACATCCTTCCTTGATTATTTTTTCTTCATTTTATTTTATTATTATTATTTTTTTAAATTCCCTCTCTGGCTTTTCACTGTGCTGCATAAACCTTAAACTCTCACAACAGAACAACAATTTGCACATCTGGCTCATTGGAGCCAGATGTGCAAATCGAGGCTGATTTAAACAAATCTGGATTATACCAATTACTGTAATGACTGGTTATCAGTGTACCTTTATTTTCAGTACATTTGCAGACACTGAAAAAAAGATTTTAGATTTGAAATTCTTTTTGCAGGTGAAAACTCGTCAGACTCCGGT
Organism: Toxotes lorentzi; assembly: GCA_037833715.1. NCBI lineage: Eukaryota > Metazoa > Chordata > Actinopteri > Toxotidae > Toxotes > Toxotes lorentzi. The sequence continues at coordinate 13,133,260 of JBBMJY010000014.1, read as the reverse complement.
TTCAGCTGTTAATCTAGGTCTTAAATTTGGATGCGCACATCTGGAGATCCACCAGGAAATAAGAATTGGGCAGTGGGTAATCCTAATCCTCTCACATCTGGATACATACACACACACGCACACATTATGGATGATTGGAGCAGCATGGGGAGGGGGTACTAAGGCCATGATTAAAGGGGAGAAGATACAGAAAGAACAGCATTTATTTAATTCCATTTATGTCTTGGTATGCAGATGTCCTTCACTCTATTGGGATTCAATTATATAAAAAGTGTTTGCTATCTGGGGATCATTTATGCACCCAAAAAAGCCTTTCAGTGCTAGTATTACAGACATTACACCGACTATAGTCAACATCAGTGTCCCCGTCACTCGCTCAGTCTGTTGCATACATAGTTGTTCACTTGAGTATATACATTACCCTCCCTCGTCAGTTATTTTGCTCCTGCTGTGGAGCAGCAGATTTGAGACAGAGAAAAGCTCTATTAACATCAGATCCTCTCTCTCTCTCTCACATACACACACTCACGCGACAAGATCTGCCAGCTTGTCTGGGGCAGACAGCAAGGAGAGCTTAAGTTTATTAGGTTAAAAAAAAAAAGAAATGAGAAAAAAGATAAAGAGCTTTCTTTCGTTCTTTCACAAGGAGGGGTGAATCAGGTAAGGGTCAGTGGTGGGTGGTAGTGGTGGTGGAGGGGAGTCATACAGGTGAACGAGGGAATTTTGAGGGGGGCCTAGCTGAGAAGCTGGCGGATCTCCTTGTGCATGTGACACAAGAAGTCCACGTATGACGCTCCCCCGCTGGCGCTCTTATCCTCAACCAAGAAATGTCTGAATATCAGCTCGGCTCTGTCTTCCTGTTTCACTACCATCAGCTGCGAACAAGAGGAAAGAGGAGGGTGAGAAAGGGAGAACGTGCAGTAGTAAGACTGGGTTTCATTTATACTTTTTGACAGCGACCAAAATATGTTAATCTGCTTTGTATTAACACTGATGAACAGAAACGTTTGTTAAATGGAAAAACAGACACTCGACCGACAGGACTAATAAAAGAGGAAGACAGAGATTTTGGACCTAAAAATGATCAGAGAGAGAAAAAGAGAAAGCTTGCCTTCATGTATCGTGATCGCTGTGCTCTGAAGGAGTCGATGATCTCTCTGAGTCTCTGAGAGAAAGGGTTATCCAGCACCGGCAGACTTGTCTGAAAGAGAGCAGAGACATTCAGTTTTGACCATTATACTAACAAAGGGCTGGATTCTTAGACTGAATCTATATCACAATAACAAACAAATATTCCTCCAATACTGATATATTTTAAATTGCAAATATGTTAAAAAACAAACAAACAAACTTTGCCTGTCTTCTTCTTGGAAAAAAAAAAACAACCCAAAAACAATATAAAATAATGGCAGGTTGATAAATAAAGGGTTCATTAATGCTGAGATTAAATATTGTAAATATGTATATTGTTTTAAAGAAATAACAAAAGTTGTAATGTAAATTTTTCAGTGTTGTATTTATAGTGATTGATCTTTAACCACCAGCTCAGCGGAGGTCCACAAACACCATGGAAGTATATCAGTTTCCTCTCACCATGCTCGGGTCGATCTGGCTGAAGCTCTGTGTGCCAAAGATGTTAAGAAGCAGCTCCTGCTGAGCACTGGCTCCCACCCACAGGAAGAGGTGGAGCCCCGTCTCCAGGAGGTAAACTCCACCTTTCGACAGCCTCTCCTCTGAGTTCCTCACCGCCACCGGTAACGACCCGCTTTCCAACTTAATCTGGAAAGTAGAAGGGAAGTAACAATATTATTAGATGAATACGTTAGCCCCTGTACACATGAATATTGTTCTCATGGCGCAGATGAACAGAGACTTGGAGTGGACCCGGAGTGGTCGGTTCATGTAAGCTGAAGCCGAAAACTTGAAATTACTAAAATGGTTTGAAGTATGTTTTCATTTTCAGCTGCAAGAAATAATCCTTAGAACGAAGCTTCTACAAATGTCTTTGTCCATATAAAATGCCATTTAACAAAGTGCTGCCCTTTTCTTCAGATAGCATTTGAAAATTGGGGATTTTAGAGAGAAGACCTTTGTGTTGCTGTATCTGTGTGTGATCTCACCAGTGGCAGCAGGCGGGGGTAGAAGAAGACGTGGGTCTCTGAGACGTCCATGCAGCTGATCAGCTGCCTCAGGTAAGCCCGGTCGTCGAGCGAGACGTCGGCTCCTGGCAGCAGCACGTCACTCTTCAGCACACAGTTCAGATAGACTGGTAACAGCTTCATGCACTCTGGGAGGATCAGCTGGAAAACACACAGAGACATGTCACAAACCAAGGTGGCATCTTCATATACCTCAACAGATACTTGATGCTGATATTTGCCAATTAATATTCATTAGAAAATTAATGAAGTCATTAGATTAATCGATTAAATAGCTGATCAAGGTGGTGAGATGTGGTTGAAAGTTTGGAAAAAGACATTAAGTGAACATTTTTTCTATTTTCTAATAAAACATTTGGCATGATATTAAAGTTGAGAAAATGTGGATTAAGGCAATGCAAAACTAAATAAGGCTGTAGAAAACCAAAATGTAGGGTGGTGGATGTGATGTCTGCTGGGTGTTTATCTCCTGATGTTTTCAGTACCTGACCAGCTGATGAGGGGCTTGCACAGTTCTTCCGGTAGCAAGCCAGAATCTGAGCACACTGGTTGACCAGAGTGTCTCTCACCGCCTTAGTGGGGTTGTTCAGGACGCCACGGTAAGCTGCCACACACAGATATACACTTATGAACTGTGACAGCCACGAGGAAGTAATAGTGAAAAATAAATGGTGTATTGTGCTAATCTTTAAAACCAAAAAAAACAAGAACTAATTTAATTCATTAAGCTGATTGCGACTGGATTTTGACAGGCTCAAAGATATGTGCTGTCTCTCATCTCCCGCCTTTCTTCATCCTGTGGATGGAGAGTGAACGATGCCTGGCTTCAAATTTACAAAGCTGCACACATTCAAAACAGCAGCCTACCAAGAACAGCCACAGCTTTCTGCTGTTGGCTAATTTGCAGCTCCACAGGAGCTGGCAGTTGCTTGGTAGTATTTTTAGAAAATGTTTTTCATTCATGTCTCCACTCACACCTTATTCAGACATTAGGAGTGTAACACTGAATGTGTAAATTTGTACTGTGCTCTCGCCACCAGCCCTCACGACCTGACACTGAATAACAGTGAGGAAGATTTTCTGCTGCGTGAGGCGTCCTCACCGTATTTGGCCAAGAAGTTGATGATTGTGTCGGTCTCGCAGTTGCGGTAGAGGTCAGCCAGCTGGGAGCAACAGTTGACGGCCATGTTGTGGATGCGGAGACGCCTTTGTCCGCTGCAGCTGGTGTACAGCACGGCACACTACAGGGAAACAAATGAGGCACACATTTCTTACAAATGAAAAGGATTTGGTACTGTTCACATGTTGTTTCTGCGTTTTTTTGGTTTTCTTATACAATCTTGCTGTTGCTTTCTGAGATAAAACTGCAGTTGCCTTTAAGGATTTTTGTTCCAAAGACCAGTGTCCACACCTGCATGAGCGCTCCCGTCTCCTCGCTGAGCTTGTCATCATGTTTAAACTCCACACTGATGGCCTTGTCACAGTCCAGGCCCGCCAGCTCCACATCTGTGGTGTTGCTCATGAAGAAAGAGCCGAAGAAGTCTGTTGCTCGGATACCTGAGGGGAGGGAAGGGTGAGACAGGAGAGGAGATTTTCACATTTCTTTCATTCCATTTTCTTTCTGTTTTCAAGTGGAAAGGTGGTGGTGGTGGTGGGGGGGGGGGGGTCGCACCTGTGCTGGTTCGCACCCTCATAACGGCATCAAACCCTACTAGTTTCTGAATGTCTCGTCTGAGGTCATTCAGGAATCGCTCCTGATCTGACTGAGCCTGGGAAAAACAAACAAGCAAAACAAAAGCATACTGATGAGCAACATCAACATTTTAGTTGGCTACAGTGTGTAACACAAGTCAGTAAACTGTGAACAGTGGGCAGATCAAATAAACTCATGCATGAGAAAAACTGGCGCCTGGAGTCTCAGAGTGAGACTGAAGTAGGACGAGAGTGATTTTTCCTCTCACCTGGAAGTAGGTGTATTTGTAGACTGAACCTCCAGTGGACACAGGAACCACCCCTAACGTGGCAACATCCACATACTGGTTGGGGAAGAGGAAGAGATCTACGCAGCAGCCCTGGGCTACACACTCCTTAGCAAGGGTGTTGTAGAAACCCACCTGGGGCTGAAACAGAGACTGAGGATGACAGGAGAGGAAGCAGAGTCAGTGTGAAGTCTTTCTGCTAATATAAGAACGTTTTTGCCCCAAGTTAATGAAAGGAGCCACATACAATACATACTTCAACACTTTTTTTCACTACCTAAAAATATAGTTTAGTATGCAATAAAGCACAACTTGCTACACTAGCATTTACCTTCTCCTTATCTGTCCCAATCAGCTTCTTGTCTTCTCTGTTCTTTAATTTTCCAGGAGCCTCTGCGATGGGCAGAGAGGTGTGAAACACAAACAGCTTTCCAGCACAGTCAGCAGCCTGAGAAAAGGACACACAGCAACATACAAATCATTAGCCATGTCAGCAGCTCATGCATCCAGATGTATGAAGGAGGCCAACTATGTCAGGTGTGTTAACAAGAATTTTCACACAACGTGTATTTTTTAAGCCAAAATGTTCCAGGAACAGTAAGTGCCAGGAACTACAATTCAGGAAAAGGTGATTTGAGGAAAAAGCTACAGAAAAAAAAAGCTTCAAACTGAAACAAAAATGTTTTTCTTGTATTTCTATACTTTTTGATTTTAATTTTCAAACTTAACTAAACTAAATAAAACTATTAAGCCCTCAAAAGACATCCCGGACTTTCCAGAGTGGTTACCTTCAGGGCCTCCAGTCCTGCCTGGATCACGGGTCCAAAGACCGTCTCTGTCTCCCTTGTGTCTGCAAACATCTCTGGGATCTGGTCCAGTAAACTGGAAAAAACAAACAGCGTGTCATTAAATCGGATCAGTCTGTCTGTCCATAGACACCTCATGCACCTGTTAATGTGTGTGTGTGTGTGTGTGTGTCTGCTTTACGTCTGCCCACCTCTCAATAACTAGCCGGCTTTCGTTTACGTTGACCAGGAAGCCATCGAGCAGAGGTACAAACATGTCCGATACGTCCGACACCACCAGCATCTGGGGCTGGGCCAGGCTTGACTTGACATTGTAGAAGTGCAAAACCTTGTTGTAGGTGACAAAACCCACCCGGACCACAGAGTCCATTTCTGGGTTCTCCCTGGATGCACGAAAAAGGCAAAGTTTGAATTTCTTTACATGAGCTAGAGGTGAGTGCATAAACTAACAGTGTACAGTGTGTTAAGAACCCTCATTTTTAAGAGAAAATGTTTTTCTTTCTTTACATCCCTTCCTCTTTCTTTTCCACTTCTGATTCTCTTTGCTTCATTCCCTCCTCTTTCTCTCCTTCCCTTCTCTTCTTTGTTTTATTTTCCATTATCCCCCACTTTCCTTCCTTGCTGTAAGTTACATTTCTTCCTCTCTTATCCTTCCTAGCAATTTCCGTATCTATTCAATCTTTCCATTGATCAGCCATTACTTCAGTGATTCCATTTATTTCTTTTCCCCTCTCTTCTTCCTTTACTCTTTCCCTGCTTCTTATCAATCATTCCTCCATCGTGCGTGTGTTGGAGTACCTGGGCAGGTAGTCTAGAAGGGTCTTGAGTTCCTGGCACACAATGCTGACCATGCCGCTCTTCACAGCGTTGTAGGAAACATCGATAAGGAAGATGAAGGCTGGAGGCTGTGGAAGCTTGTTATTCTGTTAGAGACACAACAGAACTACGTATGAAGACATGTAAATAACAAACATATTAACCACATGAACAAGCTCAGGAACTTAATTTTCTACTCAGTTCATATGGTGTCTGATTCTGTACAAGCTTGGTGCATCAGTAAAAAGCACAGAGGCAATGTTTATGTTTTGTGTTTATTTATTATTATGTATTTTTAGGATTTTATAGATTAGGTCTTTTTTTCAGATGATATTCCCATATATTCTAACAGATGTATACTGTAATGACTGATTCAATCCCAGCATAAAAACAGTTGCTGTGCTGGTGTCACATTTGCATCTTTTATTTATATGAATGTATATAAATATATAAAATGACCAATATCAGTATAATACACATGACCACTCTCCATCAAGACTAAGTAAGACTAAGTAATGCGATGACCAAAAATATATATATTACAAGGACAAATGCAAGATCACACACATCTAACTATTCAAACAGCTAATTTCACCAAAATAAATATTAGTTGGAGTTCAGCCTTGGACTTGTTCATATTTAAGTTTTACCTAAATCAAATCAGTAAAACCCAACAGGATCACACACTTGTCGTGTTGTTGGCTGCCCTCCACAGAATCATTTCCACAACAAGCCAATTTCAGTGAGACTCAACTGAGACAGTGGCTACAGGCTTTGATTTTATTAGTTCATTAGATAAATGATTATACTGCTAATTAATACAGTCCACTCTATGCTGACATCCTGGGTCGTTCTTGTTACTGTTCATGTCTTTGATCGTATTTTTCGGACCTGTCATAAAAATGAATGAAACAAGCTTCTGTTCCAGAGAATTACTCTTGCAGATTCCTGAGGGCTAAACCAGGTCTTACCTTACAGTAGTCCACAGTGGCCAGGAACTCGTAGCTGCCCAGCGAAAGCTCCGGCCTGTCATAGCAGTCCACCCTCTTACCAGTGTGGTCTAGATGCTGGAAGTAATGTGGAGGCACTATGGGAAACCAGAGGAAGGATACTCAGAGAACATAAATACACTTCAATTTATAAAATCAGATAACTGTTTATTCACTGCACAATTACAGGAGCACAGACACAAACTCACCCTCTGTGACGCAGCTGCAGAACCCACACTGGAAGCGGCGACCTCCCTCTATGAACTGCATGTATGGACACATGTAGGCTTTGCAGCGGTTGCAGCGAATTGGACCGCCCTCGCCGTGGTCCACCAGGTATGGAGGGGTCTGCAAAAGAGGTTCAACAAAAGGAGAGAATCACAATTTAGCAACGAGAGTGACTGCATCTAAAAACCTAATTTGGACAGAATTACTGAAACAGGTCATGTATGCCACGCACCTATGATCAAACTTTACACCCTCTTTTCCCTACAGTTCTTTTTCCTGCCAAAATGACGTAAAGTAAATCTAATCCTGTCCAAATGGGTATTGGTTACACATGCGACAAATGCATGAAACAAGGTCATGCAACCACTCCCACCTCTATAATTTTGAGACAGATTATCCCACTGACATCACAGGCTTCCCGTGATTATCACTACGTATCAGGCATTGCCCTGAAAACTAATCTTTTTTTCAAATCACAAGCTCAGGTTAAAAACTGTCCAACTGTTACGAAAATCTCAGCAGACGATTCAGCTGCTGAGGAACATACACATGAACAGGGTGAAATGCAGAGGAAGGACTTACAACATTAACAATACCAGAGAGACAGGAGAGAGTGAAAGGGAGAAGGGGGTGGGGGGTGACTCACCTCATCTGGTGGCAACGTGGCGAGGGGCTTGATTACGGCGGCCAGTGGCACTTGAGACTGCTTGGCCAAATCGGCTGTGCAAGGTATATTGTACGCCGTACAGCGAACAAACCTGGGACTAGCATTCCCTAAAAACAGACAGTCCTTCCATTAATGTCACAATCAGGTGACTGTATAAGATTTTAATCATCATGTCACAAGTATAATTTTCTGAAACCCTTTTGAAAGATGGAGGTAAGGAAAGTGAGTGAATAAATATTCCTCAACAACTGGGACGCTGCCAGCTTTGAATGTTTTAAAAGAAGGTACAACCCACCTTGGTCTTTGACCTGAAAGTTGGTGGTGACCAGCGGTGGGGCCTGACCTCTGACCCCTGTGGTGAATGGCTCAGTGCTCTTAGCCTTGTCATCCTCTATTACCTGGATCTGAAAAGCAGAGAGGGAGACAAAAATATTCTTAATCCATAAATGTTCACACTATAAATACACACATGTAGGTGCCCATAACACACTGTGCCCGGATCTCATAAAGTCTCACAGAGGAACATTTAACACGCATGCAGGAGAGGACTTTCACACACACACACACACACATCTGCAGCTACCCAACACACCATGAAAATCTGTCAACGTCTGTGAACAAAAATTTCATAGTCGAGCCATAACTAATGTGACAACTAATGTACCAATTCATGCCGAAGTTTTTTTGTGTAGATTCACAAATCTAAATGATATCCCCTGGAAAAAGGGCAGGATTTATCAAGGCATGCCATCAATGCAAGGAACTATGGGTAAGTCAAGATGTTGCAGGCTAGCATGCACGGCATGGGGAAAGATTAAGAAGGAGTGGCTCTCTGAGATCCGTGATGAACCCCAATGGACTAGAAATCCATTGGGGTCTCCCCGCGCAGGTTCGAATCCTGCCGACAACGTGTTTTCCTTTACGGCATTTCGTTACCCTGTCCTTGTACATGTGTAACGACAATAAAGTTGAATCTGATCTGATCTGAATGACAAACTCTAGAAACTAAAGTACTCTCACTCTCAATTTGTCAAAACTAAGACGACATGAGAGTGGTGTTAATCTTCTCATCTAGCTATAGATAACAAAATGATTAAATGTATCTGTGATATACAGCAGCAGTGTACATTTCCAGTCCTGCTGGACACAGAAATAAGCAGGGATGACTGAAACATTAAAATGACGAAAAAGTGTTCTTATTTCCAACAGGAGCCCATCTTTCATGTTGTGAAGATCACTGACTTTGGGGAGGGGTTAGAAGGAAAGAACAGGAGGTGGAAGCTGAAGGTTAATGAAAGCGAGCGGAGATGACAGGATGAAGCAGAGGAAAAAGCAGGCACACAGGAAACTTACTGGGCTGGGGATAGCGTCTGGATCTATTCTATGTCTTGATTTCTGCACAGCCGGCATGTCAGACGCTTGCTTTACATTCAAAAGTTTGTCCAGCAAATTGTGCAAAACAGGACAAAATAAATAAATACAAAGAGTGAGAAGATAAAAAAGGAGTGTGAGAAGAGAAAACTCAGCAAATACTCTGCTGAGCAGCAAGCAGTACTGTTGTTATTTAGACAGAAACTGGTCAGTAGTATTGATTGTAAATTAGCGTTGTTGTAGACTTCATGACAGTCACATGCAGGCAGATACCCGTAGCCTGTTTGACACACATGCTTAGCAGCTCTACATGTAAAAGAAGGCTACAGAAGGTCAAACACAAAGTGAAAATATTACTGTTAGTCTTCTGTGGTGCTACAGCTGAGCACTATCAAGGTAATTGAAGGAGCAAAACCAATATAAACAGCCAGTGGTGACTGTGACGTCCAAGGTTGACTGGACAAATTTATGATATATATACATTTTCTACACTTGTTACTTCTTACAATGTTTTTCATTTTTCTTGATCGGTTGAGTAAAAGTTTAATTTAGATTAAATTTCTCTTTTTTTTCATTTGGCTTAGAAGTCAGCATAAACACTGTTGTGACACACTATGACCATAAAATAGAACAGACTAGATTAACATCATGAATAACAGGAAATGAGTTACTGCATATCAGGGCAATTATACTGAACAATGACTATATGACAATGATATTAAAAAAATATTATGACTTAAGTGCTAATATGTATTACACCTCTTTAACAATGTCAAAACACTGAACATTAAAGGCATCATAAAAATAGACTTTATGGCAGGACAGTTGCTTTGGATTATATCAGACTGTACAGGTGCACCTAGTAAAGTGGTCACATGCCTCAAAGTCAACTTCCTTACAACAAGGGAGGAGCAGAAATGGCCAGAGATCAAGAGGGTGTTGTGTTGTGAATAAGGAAATCTGGAGTAAAACACTAAATGTGTTTGTGTCTGCTCACCGGGCTAGGAATAGCATCTGGGTCAAGTCTTTTCTGAGCAGGTGGAGCAGGAGCTGGTGCTGGTGCAGGGGCTCCATAGTTTGGTTGCCCCGGATAAGGGCCTGCATAGCCAGGCTGAGGGCCTCTCACCTGCCCAAACGCACCTGAACAGAAAAATCAAACAGATCAGCAATGGAGAAATTGACAGTAATCCATTTAGCTTCCACTTAGCAGCAGTCTACTCACCATTCTGCTGAGGAGGGTATGCTCCCTGCATGCCAGGCTGAGATGGATGTTGCTGCAGGGGCCCAGGGGGGCCTGGTGGGCCCTGTGGTCCTGGAGGCAGGTGGTTGCTCTGGGCCATGGAAGTGGGAGGCATCTGAGCTCTGGGAGGAGGTGGACCTGAGTGATACGGGGATGGCTGGGATGGAGGGGGCTGTTGTTGGGGTGGCATGGGCCCTGGGTATTGGCCGGAGGGAGATGAGGTGGGAGGAGGACCAGGGGGAGGAAAAGATCCAGGCTGAGAGGAAGGTGGGGGTGCTCTAGGTGGGAAGGAGCCCTGGGCAGTGGGAGGCAGACCAGAGATGAAGGCAGGCTGGCTGACAGGTGGTGGTGCTGAGGAGAAAGGTGGTTGGGCTGGGGGGAAGGACTGCTGTGGCTGGGACACTGAAGGAGCAGGAGCTTGGCTGGGTGGAGGCACAGGACCTGAGTAGGATGAGGGAGGAAAGGTTTGCTGAGAGGAAGGAGGTGGCGGCGCAGAGGAGGTGAACTGCTGTTGAGAGGTAGGGGGAAGAGAAGAGTTGAATGGCTGTTGAGAAGGAGGTGGTGGGCCTCCATAGTATTGCTGAGAAGCTGCAGGGCCACGGGAAGGTAGTGGCTGGGTGGGAGCAGAGGATGCAGGGGGAGGAGCTTGGGTGTAGGAAGCCAGAGGTCCGGCTGAGTATGAAGCAATGACCGGAGGCTGGGAGCTGTGTGGTGGAACTGAGGAGAGAGCGAGACAAACAGAATGATTGTCTCCCTGTGTCATAGAGTCATGCCATTCTATATTTACATCAGTATTTCAGTAAATTACATTAAATAGGTAAAGACCCATGCAAATTTACCATATCCCGGCCCCGCTGGTGTTGGTGGTCCAGAGGCGATCTGCATGCCCGTCATCTGGTTGGTGACCTGCTGTACTGTGGGTGGGGGCCCATAGTGTTGGGGATAGCTGGGGTGCGGCCCTGACAAGTTCATAGCTTCCTGCGTGTATGGCTGAGACGCAGCAGGTCTGGAAAAACAAAAAATATTTTGTGTGCTTAGGTGCACTTAACCAGGTTAAACTTTTCAACAGTAAGCTGATTTCTTAAATGGATTGTAAACAAGAAACCCAGTTTCCGTAAGTGAGGTAGGGGATTTAAACAGATCTAGTTTACCCAGTTAGATTTCACCTGGAGAATACTGATTTCTTGGCCGTGTTTGTGGGTACGCAGTGTTCTAATTGGCTTTTTACATGAACATAAGGACAAAGACTTCAAAGTGGTGGCAGAGCGGCATATGAGCAGCAAATGGAGCTTCACTTTTCTCTTAGTTAATTTTCTGTGCCAGGCGTTTAAGCATGAGCACCTGCTGTCTATTAAAATGCACTGTCTCTTTTAATATGCATCACATTGAGTGTGTTTTTTAATAATTTGCTTTGGTTGCTCTGGAGTCCACTTTCCCTCCTAACTGAACACAGACAGTCTTCTTGGTGGAGCACCAACTCCTGAGGTTTCAGAAAGTCTCTGTGCTGATATCTGGTGTCTTTAAATGGATTCTGTCAACTGCTTGAATGAGCTGAACTTATGAAGTGAAGGCTCCGGAATTTGAATAACCTGCCTGACGTGTTTAGCCTGACCTGTGAAAATGTCACCTTCGTCTGCATCAAAAATACAAGTTGTTTAAATAAGATTAGGGTCAGTGGTACATTTTGCTAAAAAGAACCATCAACAAACATGTAATTACCTGGGTGGCGCCTGCGTCATAGGTGGGGGTCCATTCTGCATGTCCCCTTGACTGTGACTGTACTGATTATATGGTTGAGGTGCTGAGACTGATGGGGGTCCGTGAGTGGGAGGACCCCTGGCAGGACCTGAAAAACAGAGACCAAAGATTACACACATACCTGCTACAAACAATCCTGGATCTATTCTAATGTAACGAGATTAGTGCAGCAAGCTAAACATGGCTATAAGCCACTCTGCTAAAACACATTTTTAGAACTAACTGATTACATTATCATATCTTACTTCTGGGGTTAGGACCACAGACTACATATTGAAACCAGGCTAGCAACGACTGTGCTAAGAGGGTCAGTCGTTTTCATGGGACCAGTATAAATCTCACATCTCTCTCACATGATAAAAGTTGTAGTAGATGTAGTTTACATTTCAGATTACTGCATAAGTTTGGTAATAAAACGGTTAGTAACTAGTTAGCTGCTATGACTAATAGTCTCTGACATTAGACCGACTTCTGTTGCACACTGTGACAAGGACATGGCAGCAAGAATAATGCCTGCTGCTAAAGAGAGGACTTGATGATTGCAGAGCACGTAGAATGTGAAATGAGAGAGAAAAGGAGAGGAGCCAGTTACCTAAGTCAAGAGGAGAGGAGAGGTCAGAGGTTGGGTTGGCTGCCACAGCCTTAGAGGGAAAGCTTGTGAAAGGAGAATAACCTGAAATACAAGAAAAGAGGGGAAAGAAGGCAAATACAGAGGGATGTAGGGAAGTGTGTAAAGCAACGAGAAGAAATGAGAGGGTCGTTGAGATTTAGATTAGTATGCATAGGCACAGTGTTCTCCTCACACGTACATGATCACCCACATGGCAGAAAGCAGGTAGGACACTCCAAGGTTATGGTTCTGTGAATGTTTGAAGAGCATCACAGCTGACCTGGAGGCACTCTCTCTCTCACTCATTCAGACACACACTTGCTTAGAAGCAGCATTTTACCTTCTGGTGGAGCCCCAGGCTGGTAAGCCGAAGCAGGGCCATTGTAGGGTGCATAGGGGGCGGGGTATCCCCCATCCAGGGGAGTGTAGCCGGGCTGGCTGTAGCCAGGCTGTGGCTGGCCGTAAGGAGAGGCCATTGGAGTGTGCTGGTTTACATTCATCCTCAGTTCATGCCTAAATCTGGATAAAATTGTGACACAGAAGTAAAGAGATTCATCACTAGTTAGGACTAAAATTAATTAGCTGGTTTCCAGGATGTAAACTGAGATTTCACAGAGAAACTTTGTGTATAGAAGCCTGTGAGATGATACAGAACTCTTAACAATGATAAAGTCTCTTGTGATAGTTTAGGTTCCCTGAAGCACAAAGGGATGGCCTTTTTTTTACAGGGGTGTGGAGAATCTAACCACACAGAACTCAGAAATAATGTTTGCTGCAAATTCTCTCATTTCCCAACTCTGGGGATGAATAAAGTATCTATCTATCTATCTATCTATCTATCTATCTATCTATCTATCTATCTATCTATCTATCTATCTATCTATCTATCTAAGAAAAGGAAAGTTGTCCAATTTAGTTTAATGATTCTCAAGCTATATTATAGTTCTGGTCCATTTCTGTCTTCAACTGTAAACTGAAGAACAGAATTGCAAGCAGTCTTAAGAACACATACTTGACCCTGAGTTTGTCATGCACCTGAACTAACAATCAAGAAGAGTCAGGCAAAAACACTTTGAGCCTGTGTGGCTCTTAGCTCTAAAAGTTTCTGTACTACATTCCCAAATCAAACTTTCTTATGACGTTAATAATTCTTGGTTCAGTGACAACACCTTTATTGGCTTTTACTGTTTGTCTTGGCCACACCCACAGATTGCTTCTTAGTCAATAACTGTTGACTAATTTATACACACAGTGAGCAACAGTAAATACGTTACATGGGAAAAAAACTGCTCACAAATACAGTTAACACAAGTCACTGAACATGACCCTAAACCAAACAATTCCAATAATCTAAAGTTATACAGACACAAGCCATAAGACCTGTAACTAACACTTTCTCAGGTATGAGGGTGAAATAAAAGCCTGATACTGTGAAGACAGTGTGTCATGTCTACCGGACTCAGGCATGTCCCTGAGTAAAATGTTTAGGGGTCCTGACAGTCTTGTTATGTCAAGGCCCCAAAAGGTAGCTCAACTTTATGTGTATGATTTCTCAGGTTACATTTCACATGTCAACTTAAACCCGGCTAACAGATGTACACGAGTGGCGTTGTTTATTCACTCGGCTTGCGGAGACCAGCCTAACCTATATGACAGAGTGTCGAGTATCATCTAACAGACAAACACGGGCTAAACGAGCGGGGCCTTTGAATAATTCAGCAGTGCAGGTGCCACAACGAGAAATACAATCGCTGGAGCCGTACAGCTATTTAGTATGTCGGGCCTACTGAATGACCCACATCTGTTCCCCTGGCCGGGGTTGCACAATTAAGGAACTGGGTTAGCAGTTTCGAAATCCTCAAGAATGAGAGGCATTCGAGAAGAAAATCAAACACCAACTTAGTAGGGGTATGACAATAGAAAATACTAGCGAGTTTTGCGGTTTGCTAACAGGAACAAACCTCAGTGCCGCATTACAATTAGCTCTCTGGCTAGCTAACGTTAGCAATACAACATGTCAGCCAAAACCTCAAAACACAGCCTGGTTCAACACATGATGTATCTAACAGTCGCGGGTCCGAAAAACAATATCTTTGCTTTACTAAACTTTCAAGTCAAAAGGGCTAACTTCACTCGCTAACGGTCGCAGCCGGACACGATGACAGCGGTAGCGGCTGAATCAGCTGTAGCTGGATCGCCACAACCGGAGCTAGCAACTGTTAGCCCACCAGCTAAGCTAGTAAACCTCCAGGTATTTCTCGGAGCGATGCTAGTTGTGCCTTAGCATTAGCTAGCATAAGATAACGTAGCAAAATCCAGGCAGAGATGTCACACGCTAGCTGGTCTCAAATCGAAACCTACCTCCGAAGTGTTGTAAATAGTAAAGGCTATCCTCGGCTCGGGGCAAAGTGTGAAACCCGGTGGCCGACAAACTCTGAAGCCGATGTCGTCCCGGGGTGTTTCTCACTAATCCCTTCTCGGTTGCAGAAGCGGACATTCAGCGGAACTGCTGCAGCGCTGTGCCACGTCCACATCCGGACGCCGCAGAGGGACTTCCTCCACTCTCACCACCCCTGCTGTACCGGAGCACAGCTCTGATTACTGACAGCAGTCCAAGGCTGAACTTTTAGAGGTTAACTAAAAACCTTAAACGTTATTTCACCAGCTCCATGGATATTCCCTTCAGTATCAGCAGAATAAAAGGAATAATAAGGGACAACATGCTTGCTCAATACACTTGCTCTGTCTTGTGTAGATTTCTAAGATTTCTAAATTTTCAGGGCGCAAATGTGAAGCTGTTTGGACTGAGAATCATTTTGAGTTAATGGAGAATTTGAGCCACAATCTCATTGGAATCAGCCCAAATTTGAAACTTTCAAATGTGCCATTCATCACAAATCTGGCATGAGTTTGATCAGGTGACCAGATTTAAGCGGTTGTTTGGCCAAGTAATTTTGGCGGCCTAAATTCTGTAATCTCTTGCCTCTCTTCTGTAAAGACAGCTTCAGCAGCTCTGTCTTTACAGCGGCCTGAGAGCCAGTATTCATCATCTTGTCTAAAACTGCAGAACTGGGGGCCACTAGAGCACAGCTCCTCTCCTCTAGCACCCACTCTGAGGCTATTGTAGTAGTGTACAGACAGTAAACCAACTGAAAGTCCTAAAATATTTCCTTCTCACACCCTGTTTTCTGTGCTTTAAGGTTGAGATACTGTGGGTAGATGAAGACAAATCTGTGAGCCACGGCTGCTGTCCAGGCTGGCTGAGCTGGGGGCCGAGGAGGGAGTAGTGCTGGTGGTTATTTCGGGAGGCTATATCAGCAAGCATCCGCTCCTGTATAGAGCGCTTGAGAGTGACATGGCAAGTGTTGAATACAGGGGAGGATGAACACACACACACACACACTTTTGCCCCTTCTCACCCTCCCGAAAGCCCACCCTCCGACACAGATGAAAGCCAGCCGCCCCTGTCTCCTCATGGGTGGAGTGATCTTCTGTGGTCACAGACAGACAGAAGCCTCACGCTCACTCATTGATACTTGCAGAGTTTGAGGAACTGAAGGCGAGAGCAACAAATACACCTTCATAGACACAGCAGGCTGTGAGCTGGGATGGTGGTGGAGGAGATTGTGGTCTCCCTCTCAGGAGGAGCCCCGTGGGGCTTCAGGCTGCAGGGAGGAGCAGAGCAGCAAAAGCCTCTACAGGTGGCCAAGGTATAGTGAATCCTATATGTGTGTGTTTCTGCGCATACAGTATGTCACAGACAAGACTTTTACTGCCAAGGTGGTAACGTGAGTGGATAGGTTTAATAGAGACTGCAGCTGTTAATTGACGTCTGAGGCCTTGGTGGTCAATCTTGTGGTTTGCTATGTTTGTAATCCGAGCTTTTGTTAGAAACTTTGGTCGGAGTCGGAATAAAATCAGAAAAAAATTGCACTGGTGGCACTAACTTAGATCTCTGGTAATTGAAGTCAAATAACATACAAACACTCTTGTCAGTGTACTTGTGTAACTTTTTCACATCCTTCTACTTTTGTGGGTACATTCTAATGTCAGTAATTCTAATCTCATTTATAGTTCTCAATTAGTTTTAGAAAGACATTAATGGTCTTTCTTTAGAGAGCATCACTGAACCGGAGAGGGATTATTTTAAGGGACAAAGTCATTTTGAGATGCTTATGATTAGGATATCAATCAGGCTGCTTTTCTACTGTTACCTGAGTAACTTTGACCATCTTTCTCATGGTTTATGCAGTGGTACCTCAAGGATATATTAGGCATACAATTTTCTTAAACTCAATTGGCCATAGCCTCAATTTTAACCTCTCCTGTTGTGATTGAGTTTGGTTTGTGGGTCAGAGAAGAGTGTGAACACGTTTGGTGGTTGATCGTGGCTCGGGTTACATTACTGCATCCTGAGAGCGATCAGACAGTGGTCAAGTTTAGCAAGGGTCTCTTTCAGATAGGTTCATGTATGTACAATACATTCTGTATTACAGCGATGTTGTGTTTGCATGTGTCTGTAGTTGTGCACATGAATGCATGTACTTTGAACATATACAGAGTAGATAACGAACTTGTTAGAGATTTGTCATTGCCACATCTTTATTAGACATGATAAATCAACTTTAAGCCCAAAAATATTCTATTTTTAAAATTTGGTTTCTCCAAAATGTTTTAGTGTCTGTGTTTATATCTGTTGACAGGTCAGAATGTTGTCTCTAATAAGAAAAGCTATTCTGGAGAGGAGGAATGCGACCTCGCTCACACTGACGTTAAAAGTTGGCCAGTCACTCATAAGCTGTCATAACCTCTGATTCAAAATGGAGGCAGAGTGGCTCTGGCACAAAAGACCTGTCTTTAGCCAGGATTTTCAAGCCGATAAGGTCACCTTTAATGAGAGTTTGATCAGTGTGTGCTTCCTCTTGCCGGTGTATGTTTGTGTGTATCTTGTCGTTTGCGTGTGTGTGTGTGTGTATGATTGGGCATACCACAGATAAGCCTGGTTGGGAATGGAGTGCAAACTAGAGGATCAGAATAGCTCGCTTAAGAGGAGCTGGAAGCTGAGCATGGAAAAAGGCCTCTTGTTCACACACAAAGATACAGATACACACACAGAACCACACACACATACGCACACTTAAATGTTCCTGTCTCTTGAAGTGTTTAAACCTAATTCTGTAATAATTTTTTTCTCACATCACATTGGCTCCTGTCTTCCTTCGTCTGTCTAGGAATGTGGTGGACTTTCCTCCGAGGTTTTATTTTGGGTATGTGGGGAACATATGGTGAATGACAGGCATGCCCCTTGGTCCAGAGTGGTGATGCAGCTGTTCAGACCCCCTCTTTCATGATGTTCACTTGTGCTGTGTGTGTGTGTACATTTGCCTGGGTGGGAAGGTATGAGATAGATAGCTTGTCCTTGCGTGTGTTTGTGTGATGGTGGAATGGGATTACTGGGTCAAGAGATCCTGATAATTACTGTGTCCTCTTTAGAGTCCAAGTAGGTGCTGGAACACACTCAACATTTTTACCTTCAGTGGCGATAAGGTGTTCGTATCAGTTTGTATGTGTTAGGAGACAGAGGAGAGGGCCTTGTCTTCTTCTTTTAGAGGAAACTGAAATCTGGTAGACAGGAATACTCACCTTCCCATCTATCCCGTCTATCACCCACCCCCCACAGACATATTTCCTGAAGGATCCTATGACATCATCTCTCAGCGACCTCCAACAACAGCTGCATGACTTCATGAGTTATTCTGATACAGGGGTCGTGAGAGCTGCCTGAACACTGTTCTACATGTCGCAGAACTTTACAAAAGGCCATTTAGTGAAAGAACGCTGTCATTCACTAACACCATACAACCTGTAAGACTTTTTAACAGGAGGTCTACGGTAACAAAACAGAGAAACGAAACAATCCTGGTGTCCAGTGCAGTGTTACTTTCAGCCCATTCATTCCCAGCGTCCCCGGTGAGATTAAGGTGCTGGGAATGGATTCTACCACGAGAAATTGCCAAAGTCAGTATTTTCATTCTCTTCTGGTTTGGGCTTTAAGTTCTGAACTGTTCCTAGTGTTAATGAGACTTGTGCTCAAGAAAGGGGTTGTTATAAGGGGTCACAGGCCCAAAAGGTTGAGAACCACTGGTCTAAAGAGTCTCAGTAACAAATGGAATGTGAAGGTGGGAAACTGGACAATATGCAGTCAAATCCGTTTACTGTACTTTTATGTATTAATCAACCTCTTTCTTCTCTGCAGGTACGGAGGCGCAGCAAAGCCTGCAGAGCTGGTCTGAAGGAGCATGATGAGCTGGTTGCAATAGGTGACCAAATGTGTGCAGAGCTCAGTCATGCTCAGGCCATGAACCTCATAGACGTACAAAGTGCTACACTCACCATGAGGGTTAAAAGGTCAGAGCATGGACTCACACACATAAAGTACAGCACACACCTGGTCATATGAAGCCATGCAAACTGATGCATGTTTTTCCATTTTGTATGTATGTATGTATGTTTCCAGGGCCCCCTCTGGATTCCACTCCTCATCTTACTCTGGTTGCTCTGCATCACCCCGCTCCTCCATGAGGGTCCTGTCACCCCCAGTGGCCCCTTTACCTTCCCACCGTCCCTCCATCCTCTCCCCCACTGGGATACCCAAAGGCATCACTTCCCCTCCAGACAGTGAGGCCTACTACGGAGAAACAGACAGTGATGCAGACACACAGTCACACACTCACCGCCGCCAACGCCGCACACCTCCTCATGCACGCTCACCTGCGCGCTATGACAACCAAGAAGAGGAGGAGACCTCAGAGATGAGCGGGTAAGAGGCAGAGACCTGATGTCCGTTCCCACTTCCTGTTCAAAGTATACTGCCACTTTCTAAAAACCTGAAACATCACACTGGGTCTTTTTCTTCTTTTTTTTCAGCAGTCAAATATGAGAAATCCATAAATTCCAAACTACACTGTTGAATACTAACAAAATTATTATTATTTTATTAGACAAATTTTAGCCCAGATTAATCTGACTTAGTATATGTACAGAAAACCCACCCATAATGTTTCAGCTGTCTAACAGAAGAAACTTTTAAAGAGATAATACATTGTCCCGCTGAGGCTGGTGAACTAGGAGCAAGGGGACAAGACTCTAGCTCTCTGTTTGGAAGGCTTACCCAAATTATTTACTTTACTGTACTGCCTTCCTTTACTGTAGTAAGAGACACTCATATTCTTTCTTTAATAAAGTGTCACTCCCTTTCCAAACATGGGGACAGAGAGAGAAGGATAATATGGAGTTTCAGATCAAATTCAAAATCCAAAATATCACAGTTACATTGTATGTGGTCCACTAACCACCATGAATGTCAACACATTTGAATCTTAAAACTTATAATCTTTGCTGCGTTCTCTCATTGTTCTAAGGTACGAGAGTGCCACAGATGCAGGGGTTTCCCTGCAGGGTCAGTGGGATGGCCAGTGTCTTGGTGGTGTCCCTCGCAGAGAGCTAATCTACCAGCCCCTTCAGACAGAGTGGACCACTCCAGCACACACCCCGCACACTCTGACCCCTCACACACTCACCCCGACCCCCGATCAGGGGTTGGTGGAAGCGGAGGGAGAAGGTGACAGTGGCTTCCAGGAAGCAGGGGGCTGTGTTGGGCTGCCCTGCGCGCCCCTAGTGTCTCCGGAACGGGCGAAAGAGGCTCTGATGTTGGGCTCTAGTAAGCAACTGGTGCCCATGGTGGGACCACAGCAAACCCCCGTCAGTGATGAGCTCTCCACAACCTACATGGACAAAGCACGGCAAGCCAGTGAGTAAATGTCTTCATAAAAAAAAAAAAACTGAAAATACACAAAAATAGTCAGAGTCAAACTAATACAACAGTTACAAACTAATCTACAACTAACTACACTACACTAACTACAAATAATCTATCAAGTTTGAGGACATGAAACCAGCTGCAAACCAAACACAGAAACTGCACTAGTTTCTCATGGTAATGCAGCTATTTCTTCTTGACCACATTGGTTTTGCTTTTTAATTAAAATTCCAAAGATTCCCCTGTTGTCTCCAAAGGCATCCTCTGCAGTTTAGCTCAAATATTTAGCTAGATCACCCTCTAGTGGTTATTATCTGTAACTGGATAATCCTTTTACATTTACAGGCTGGTGGCAATAGGGTGAGATATACCAGATACTTACAGAGGTATCCCCCCCGCCCCTTTCTGTCCCCTGGAACAGCAGTCTATCTCTTCTGCCAGTATTTTGGGCATTTGCCTCACTGTCTGTATTTATAGGCACTGAAGCTTCTGATTGATGCTTCTGACTCTGACTTACAGGCCACACAGCTGAATATGTGTTTTGTACGTGAATGTGTGTCTATGTGCGAATCGTGGTGTGTGTGTTTGTTGGGTGTGCACAGTAGAGTACGCATCAGTAAAACGTCTATGATTCCGGTGATGAAATGATTTATACTGCTTTTCTCTCTTTTACATCATTTTAAAGTGAGTCTTTCTGGGTTTGGGACTGTTGGCCAGACATATGAAATCCTTCCCTGTGGGTGTGGGATCGCTGACAATTACTGTTGTATACTGAGAAATAATTTACAAGGAATGTTTGACAGTTTTGGAAATATGTTTATTAGCTTCAGAGTTAGATGAGATAACTATAAGGAAAATACGAAGCTATAGCCTGGAGGAATTTAGCTTAGCTTAGCATAAAGACTGGCAACAGGGGGAAAGTTTTATTGACCTTGTCTGGTTGACTTATCATTTCAAAAAGTCACTAGTGATCACAGCTGATCAAATAGAATGGCTATGCACTGACTGCATTGTGTCTTCATTTGTGTGATTGTTGCAGTAATGAGGGATCCGTCCTCTGGTGCGAGAAGGTGAAGGCCTAAATGACATATGCTGGTGCTTTACTATAGGATGAATGAGTGAATGACTGAGGTATCCAGGGACCTGCCCTTTCTCACGTTACAAACACACACACACACACACTGCCTTTGCCTTTGGGTGTGGGATTGTTGGCTCTGCTGCTGCAGAGTTGTGTGTCTGTGTGTGCGGTGGTTTTTGGGTATGAAGTGTCAGCAGCAGAGAACGGCACATCAGCAAAGAGCTATGACCACACTTCCCTCTATAACCTATAATTGGCTTTATGAACTCATACACACACTCAGTGACACTGCTGTCGAAAGACCCTCTGGTGAGGGGTCTTCCTGTCCGTGTTTGTGTGTGTGTGTGTATGAGACAGAGACTGGACAGGTGTTTGATGCCTGTCAGACAGACAGGAATAGTGGGTTGACATCATGTGTTGGTTTGAGTTGCTGGACAGAGACAAAGGTCTTTACATGGGCTGCGCCCTGAGAGAAGAGCTGGGAGACAGAGGCTGAACGGTTCGCCCGCTCAGAGCCGAACAGAACACTGTGAGGGTGTGTGTGGGAGGGTCTGAGGGAGGTTAAGGACACACACACACTCACACTTGTGAGATGAGGGACCTCACATCTCTTTCAGGTTCAGACGTAGGTGGACACACAGTCCCACACACTGTGTACACAGGTAAGACACATTAAAACACTTGTACGTACACGTAACTTCATTTACACACAGATTTACTCAGTTGGGAGCGATGCATTTCAGTTTTGTCTTCTTTTTCAGATGTAGAGGAATTACCTAATTTCAATGCCAAGTCAGAACAATAGAAAGTTGAGCATTAATGTTATTTGTCATTGTTGTACTCATGGGACTTGACTGATGATCCTGATGTTGAAATGATTTAGTCATGAGGATGAATTAGTGAGTCATTCGACCTGTGATTGTGCATCCCATTTTGTGCTTTTGTGCTTTAAAGACAAATTACACAAGCCGATGTGTTTATGTAGAGCTTCATCAATTTGACAAAGCTACATTGCTTACTGCGGATCAGATACATTATGCAAAAAATGACGAAAGTTGTTGTTATTTTTAGCCATGCTAGCAGCGAGGCTCCAGGGATGTCGTTCTATCAGTACCCCGCTTTGGTCCAGACTGAAATAATAGCTATCAGATGGATTAGAATGAAATTTTGTACAGAGATTCATGGTCCCCTGGGGGTGAATCCTAATGACTTTGGTGATCCCCTGACTTTTCCTCCACTGCTTTCTGCAGGTTGACATATTTGTTTTGTAATGACATGACAATGACATGACAATAATTGTACTGTTTGCCATAAAATTTAGCACAGACATTCATGTCCCCCTCAGGATGAATTCTGATAATTCTTTGGTCATTCATTAATATTTCCTCTAACGCCATCACTGGGTTTGGATTTTGTTCATGACCAAGTACCCATGAATTTAAATTAGACATTAAAACCCCTGCACCACTCTGCATGATGATAACATGGCTGTAAAGTTGTTTTACTCTATAAGCGTTGTATATATCAAGTGTTTAGGAGGGTGTCATTGATTAACGGAAACAGAAATTTCTCAGCTTTGCAACAAAAATATTAAGTTTGATTTTGTTTGTTATGCATTAGTATGTTTAACAACATCAGACTATCGTTATGTAGTGACGATATTCATGTAGGGTGAGCCAAGACACTAAAAAGACACAAATAGCCTTGGACTGAGAAGAGAGACACACACGTGCACATGCCAGCGTGCACACACACTCATGCAGGCACAAACATTCATTTGTGCAAGAGAGACACTGATCTAACCTTCCCGGAGTATCTGTGACTCAACTCTGGAGAGCAGCAGGAATTCTTTGTTCTAAATCCACAACACACACTCCTGTCTGTCACTGCTAATCCTCATTGCAGCTCCTCACTGTGATAACACTGTATAAATCAGCCACTACTTGCAGACAGTGAGGGCTATCACACTGTTTTGTTTCCGTTATTGGCCTTGTTGTGCGTTCATCAAAACTCCCATTACCGGTTTTCTCCTTTGTTTGTTCTCTCTTTCAGTGCATTTATTTTGGTCTCTCTCTCTCTCGCCTCTTCCTGTCTTGCAGAGTTACAGCGTGGGGAGAGTTTGGTGGAGAAACAGGTGAAAGAAGCTCGCACTAAATGCCGCTCTATTGCCTCACTGCTGACTGATGCTCCCAACCCCAACTCGAAAGGGGTGCTTATGTTCAAGAAACGACGGCAGAGGGCCAAGAAGTACACACTGACCTGCTTTGGCAAAGCTGAGGGTGACAGAGGAGGTGAGACAGAGGGAGAAACAGGAGGAGAGACAGAGGAGGAAGGAGGAAGTTCCATCTTAAGTGGCTCAGAAGTTGATGAGGAGGGATTCTCTGCATCATTTGACCCTACGTGGGATACCGGCTATCTAGACCTGTTGGACAGGAGAAGCTCTGCCTGCCCATCAACCACACCAACTACTCCCACAACACCAACAACCAATCACATCCCAGGGCTGGACATCTCAGCCTATCAGACCCCAGGACTTGTGACCCTTGTCAATCAAAGCCCCAGGTTGGAGGTCTCAGGGCTGGAGACCTCAGCCCGTCAGGGTTCAAGGGTGGAGAGCAGGATAACAAAGCAGCTGATCACTAACCACCCTGCACACATGTCTCCTCCAGCTGTGGCTCTGACCAACGGGGGATCAGTAGCTGTTAGTCGGGCTAGTGTTGTTCTGAGCCCACCCTCTCAGACACCCCTTTCAAGTCAAAATGGGCAGCATGACAACTCTAATCCTAGTGTGAACACTAATCTTGGTCCTGGCCCTGTCACAAACTTAGATCTGAACACCAGCTTCAGTCCTAATACAGGTGTCCTGAACCGTACTGCACGCCCCTTCACCCCTGGCCCCACCCCTCCTCGCGCATCTGTGACCTCGGTGATGTTTCGCCCTCCCCAGCCCAAACCTACAGCCGTGACCATGGCGACCAAACCCGTGCCAGCCGTCTCCATGGTGACTATCCCTCCTACTCACCATCCATCAGGGCCAGATGCGAGGAGAGCAGTGTCTAGCACCTCTCTGTACATCCCTCCAAGAAATAACAACAGCAACACTCATCTGTCTGTTAACTCCCACCCCTCTGCTCTCTCGCCTCCTTCCTCTCTGTCTTCTGCACCTTTCTCCCAGCCTCCAGCGAACCCATGCACATTTTCCCCTCAGCCTGCGGTATATGCTTCACCCTCCACCCCTTTCTCCCCCTTTGCAGCTCAAGCTCCCCCAGTCTGTCCATCACCTGCTCAACCCTTCTCCCCTCCAGCTCCACAGCCATTTCCCTCTCCTCTTGCTTCTACTTACCCACCTCCCTCCACTTGCATTTCTGCTCCTCCCATTTCCCCACCACATCCCCCTGATATGACTCAAGTTTCCTTCCATGCCCAGTCCACCCACCTTCCTCCTCTCATCCAGCCTTCTCCATCTGTCCACCCTTACATCAATGTAAACGATGCAGTGATTCCCAGCCCTGATGCTGCCTTGGCAACTGCATCACCACCCCAGGCTCCTGCTGCTGATTCACTTGAGACACGTGAGCAGCGCATCTCTGTCCCTGCCGCTCGCACCGGCATCCTGCAGGATGCCCGTCGTCGCAGCAACAAGAAGCCAATGTTTTGTGCAGTCCAGAACAAAGATGTTTCTCCAAACCCGGATTTGCTGTCGATGGTCCAGAACATGGATGACCGCTTTGGGAGAGTCCCAGGTGCTGAATCTGGAACTGCACCCACTGGGGAGGCTGGGCATGAGTCAGGGCCTGAGGAGGACTGGCTGAGGCTGGGGGCAGAGGCCTGCAACTTCATGCAGGCTCAGCGAGGACCCAGGCCACCTCCTGTAGCCCCAAAACCGCAAGCCCCTCAGGTGCCACAGCTGGCCGGGAAGGGAGGTCAGCTGTTTGCCCGCAGACAAAACAGGATGGATCGGTATGTTGTGGAGCGATCTCCCTCTGTTGCTGCAGCACCTTACTCTCCTGCTCAGACAAGGGAGCCCTCACCCACACCTTCTCTTCCTGCCACCTGGAAGTACTCCTCCAACATCCGTGCTCCACCTCCCATCAGCTACAACCCTCTCCTCTCCCCCTCCTGCCCTCTGAAGGCCCAGAAGAAGCCTGAGGTGAAAAAGTCTGGGCCAGCTGGATCTAAAGGGCAGAAAGTGGGTATAAAACCTGTGGATATTATGAGCCACCAGCCTTACCAGCTCAACTCCTCTCTGTTCAGCTATGGGAGCGGTGTTCCCCAAGACAAATCCACCAATCAGCAGCAGCAGCAGCAGCAGCAGCAGCAGCAGCAGCAGCAGCGAGGAACGACAGGTGGTGGTCAGAAAACAGCACGAGTTTATGAAGTGAAGCGCTTCTCCACACCCCCTCCAACAGCAACAGGGCCTGCCCTCAAAGTCATCGTTCCTCGCTCCGCTACGACACTTGGAGAACCACTGTGGCGCTCTGATGTCACGTCTCCTCCACCCACAGTTGGTCCTGCCCCCTACCAAACATATCAGCCTCAACCTCAGTGGGCCACTGCTCCTCTGTCTCCCCCTGTGCCTCCTGCTCCTACTGTCCCACTGCCCCAGCTCCCCACCTTCTCCTCTGCTCCTGCTTCAAACCCGGTCCAGTCCCCTTCTTTCTCCCACCTTCAGCCCTCCAACCCTGCGCAGGCCAACAGGGAGTTTAAGAGCGCTCCAGACCTGAGTCCCCTGGGTCCTACTCATGCCTCTCAGCCGGCATCCAACAGCACTCAGCCTGCCAGGGTACCCAGGCCCAGGTTCAGCACTTCCAATCTGGGTCTGCAGCCTTGCGTCTGGCGCCCTGGATCCACTATGCACTGAACAGATTCTGGTCTGGACATAAGAAACCAGGGCTCTATGGGAAAAGGGAGCCACATTTTTTAAAAATAGGTCCATGTGTTTTTAGTGTTTCAATATTGTTTTTCAGGGCCACGTTTTATCACAAGATCTGTTTGGATCGGCCACACATGTAGTACATTTTATCACTAATATTTATTCCTACTGACTCCTTTATCCAGTGCATCTGGTTATAGTTAAAAGGAACACTGTGTTTTGCAAAGGAAATGTGGTATGGAAACCTGAGAGAGGTTAAAACTGCAGACTGAAAGGACAGGAAGAGATGCTGGGAGAAACGGAAAATAAAGTTCTGTAAATATTGTGTTGAATGATTTATGAATTAGGTTAAGAACATAAAAAATGAAGAACAGAGGATGTGAAATGACAAGAATGTTTTAAGAGAGATGTAGTCAGGGACCGTGGAAAGGATGAAAAAGCACTGATGAAGTGACATTATAGGAACAATGTCTGAGGAGGTACAGATGTGACTTATACCTTCACAGTCTGTAAACATCCTGCAGTACCTGTTGCCATCCAAAAATATCATATCAGAAAATTTGAAATACTAACAAATTTTTAGTAGCTACTATAACTGCAATTCCCCTTCTGTAATATATATTCTATAGGGATTTGTGTGTGATGACGTGTTTTTTTTTAGTTGCACTCAGCAGCAGTGTGTGCTTTGTTTTCAGTAGTTTTTCATAGGGCGAGGAGCACAGCTGTCAGGAAGAGGGGAAAAGCCTTTTAGTGTAGACTTGATTTCTGATCTGCTGATATGGAACAAGAGAGGTATAACGTGTCTGTTTAGCTGTGATTCTTTTACACAGAGACATGCGGCGGAATAAAAATAGACATGACTCACCTCAGCTGTCACTCTGTTTCTTCCTCTGTCACCTACGTCACCACCGACTCCCACACCAGGCCCCAGTATCTCCTCCTCCCATTAGTTTTCACACTTTTCTGTCTTTCAGGCATTTACTGACTATTATAACCGCTTAATAGTTGTCCCAGAATCCAGGCAGTTTAGAGATCAAACGTGTAAAGCAATAGTTTAGGCATCAAGGAGATGTTTTTTAAACTCTCACCACATGGAGGCACTGTAGGATCTGCCATCAAGACATGTTGTGCCACCACAGTTAATGATCTCCTCCCTTGTCTCATCATAGGTTTCACATTGGTAAAATGTCAGTAACATGTAATATAACACTAAGACACACCCGTTGAGGATAAAATATATATGGTTTTCATTTTATATCCTATCTTTTCATGTTTTACATTCAATTTTCTATATCCTGTGTATTTGGTCATCCACCTGAATGAGAAGAGATTAAAAAAATAATTTCAAATACATACATTCTTTCAGTAATTCAGTAATCCTTGTAGGATTGTTGGCCTACATTTCAAAGCAGTTTAATGACAGCCACCTGATGGCCTTGGAGCTGTGAAACCCAACCATGGACACAGAACGGGCTCTAACCTATGACCCTTGACTGGGATCAGGTGACAGATGGGGCTAACTTTAGCAGCTAAAGGTCCACTGGTAAGCTTAGCTGCTGTGCTTGTGGAAGGTACAACACAGGCAAAAATCCCTGCAGCATGCAGCATGTTCATTTTTCAACAAATGAGGTCACTTGATTTTAGAAATACATAAAAGCTGTAACTGCACTTACAGTAATGACTGAAGTGGCTCTTTTAACTCTTGGCCATATTATCAAATTAATTCTACAATTCTCCTCTTTCGGTCTCGCTCCTTATCTCTGATAATTCCTCTCTCGCTCAACTGCACTCACACACACACACACACACACACACACACACACACACACACACACACACACACACACACACACACACACA
>JBBMJY010000014.1:13086656-13100637 GCA_037833715.1 Toxotes lorentzi | reverse complement strand
ACACACACACACACACACACACACACACACACACACACACACACACACACACACACACACACACACACACCACACAATTTTCAAGCAGTAACACAATATCTAACATCCATGTGGCATCTCCTGGAGGGATGCGGCTCATTATCAGATGGCAGAGCAGCTGCAAATCTGTCACCATTAGAGGCTACACAAAATACCAGACTGCGATTCTGCTCCCACTGTATTTGTTCGAGGCTGTGTGTAAACTGGAACTGGAATTATTTCAGCTTGTAAAAATGTGGCAAATAGTTTATGTCTTGATATTTTTTCCACATCTACAAACTGGAATTTACAGTGTATGGTTATTTGAACTAAGTGGTTATCACTGTAGAGTATGTACTGCCTTGTTTTAGTCTGCTGACTTTTTTTTCACTTTGCTTTGTAAAACTGTGCTCTTTTCTCTTTTGAGCTACATTGGCAATGGCTGCTTATGCGAAAGCCCAAATTCTTTTAATTTTTTTCCAAAAATCACTTCCTGTGCAAACAGAGATTTTCTTGAGACTTACTTTAGGAAAAGACCAGAAACGAAAAGAATGTTTAATGCTTTTCTCTCTGCCAGAACCACCAGTAGGTCCATCTGTTCAAACTCTTGCTGTGCAGCTGAACATTGTTCAAACCCACAGAACGTTATTTTTATGCCTAGTGGAGATTCCAACGTAGACATAAAAAAAAAACAGACATGGCTGAATTTTAGGGAAATATGTAAATGGTGATGCAGATGGCATTTGCAATGTTTCCATAAAAAAGAGATGGTGCAGCTACAAAAAGGATTGTCAGCACGAGAGAGTCACTTTTAATCAACTGTTGTTTTAAGCAAAGTTCTAAGGTACTTATACTTCACTTTGAAACTATAATTTTCACTCAACTAATTTCATTTTTACTTGTAAAAACATTTGATGAGTTTCCATCCATCCATTTTCTACCACTTAATCCGTCAGGGTCACGAGGGAGCTGGAGCATATCCCAGCTGACTATGGGCGAGAGGCGGGGTACACCCTGGACTGGTCGCCAGTCAATTGCAGGGCTGACACACAAAGACAGACAACCACACACTCACACCTATGGGCAATTTAGAGTAGCCAATTAACCTAACCCGTGCATGTTTTTGTTACTGTGGGAGGAAGCCGGAGTACCTGGAGAGAACCCACGCATGCACAGAAGAGCCCAGACCGGGGTTCGAACCTCGAACCCTCTTGCCCCCACCGTGCCTTTGATGAGTTTATAAAGGCAAAATAATTTTTCTATATCAAACTGCCAAAGTGCTCCACCTCAACCAGCTGCAACTTTTAGATTCTGCTAACACATTGTTGCATTAATATTCTGATATTGTTATAATATAATGATAAAATAATATATATTCTAACACTCAGAGGGACATTTCTCTGCATAATTAGTAGTTTTAGTTTAAGAACAATATGCTGTTAATATTTTTGTATTTTTACCTAAGTATGATTTTGAATGTAGAACTTCTACCTGTAATAGAGTCTTATAGAATTATTATTATAGTTCTTTTACTTAAGAATCTGAATACTGAAGACTCCACCACTGAGCATCAACAACTTCGAGAAAAAATTATGACAATCCATGATCAAATGATGGAGAATCAAAACTGGCATTTACTTGTTGCATAAGTAAATGTCTGTGCACATGCTCAAATCTGTCATTCAACAATCTGTTGATGTCTGTTCCACACTTCCTTGCTGTTGTCTCTACTACTCCGTCTGCTGTCACATCTGTGGCCACATCTTTCCACCAGTTTGTTTTCGGTCAGTCAGTCGCTCAGGAGCTTATCCTGCTTATCCCTTATTTCGCTCCAGCTAATGCCCACTCATCTATCCATCATCCCTGCCACTGTGTCGTTCTGACAGTTCGTCCCATGCCTCTGTCCCTCTGTATGTTGTCCATCTGTCCACCCCCTGCCTCTGTCAGTCTGTCCAATTTCCTCCCAGTCAGCAGCCAGCTCCAGTTTCACATTCTTCTGAATTAACACTCTAATCAATATCCCCATGGGAGAGTTCGCTCTGCCCAGCAGCTGCAATTATTCTCTCTCTCTTTCTCTCATTCTCTCTCTCTCTCTCTCACACACACACACACACACATTTAACACACACCCACTTGCACAAGTCTGATTTACGAGGTACTGCTAACAGCTCTCCGCAGCATTGCAATGCCAACTCCCCGCTTTATAGATGTGGTCGTGCGAGTGTATGTGTGTGTGTTGGTTTATGGCTGGACTCCAGGTGTTATGAGTGATATCAGAGTGTATGTGGTGGATGAGAAGAGTGTTTTATGAGGAGCACTGTGGAGCAGTAAAATCCATCCGATCTCTCCATCTTTGCAAGAGAAGAGGAGAGAGCGAGAGAGGCGGTGTGCTGTAAGGATTTCCCTCCATAAACAGTTCCAGAAAACCTGTTGTGACACTCCCCAGTGCCCCTTTTCTTCTATATTGCTTTGGCCTAGTAATGCCTACAGCTCCCCTGGCTTCACACACACGCACACACACAGGCACACACTCACAAATCCTCTAACACAGCACAACAGGTTTCAACTGTAATTCATCACAACAAGGATGGTATGAAAGCCAGAGGGTAAAAGTATGCCCTTTACAGTCTTATACATCCCTGATTCAATATCAGACATATATTGGAAGGTAAACCCACCTTTTAATTTGCCAAATGGGTTTAGTTGACAGGAGAGAGTACAGTACCTCCGCCAAGCCTGCACAATCCCCTCAATCTATTATTTTAACAACAAATGCTTAGAAATTGTTCATCTGCGCAGTGTTGAATCATCGTGGGATTCATGAGCCAGGGTTATTTCATTCAAGTAAAATGTCAAATGTCATGCCTGAATTTTCAACCGGATTTGAAATAATATCTGTACTTTTTAAAAAATGTATCTTGGGAACTAATTATTGGACAATTCAACTGAATAAAAAAAACATATCTTCTTGATGCAGGTAATAAATGGATATATGGAATTGTTGCATCAAAAGCAATGCATTTCAAGGTTAGCGCTCATTCTCGAAGGAAAAACAAGCCAAGAAAATGTCATTTATATATTGCATTTCATTTTTTAAAAGCACTTCTACCGATATTAAAGAGTGAACAGTACTTGAAACAGGGATGGAGCGATTACATTTAGTATCCTAGTGGGATTACTGCCTTCACAAGATGTTTTTTTAAACTTTTGAGCTCTATATGAATAAATGCTCAAAGTGTAAAAAACCTTCCAACATTCTGTTTACAGCTTTTTATTCGATGCACTTTATACCACTGTAACACTGCATTTCTCAACATATGGGTAAACCCTGACAATTTTCCTTCCTCTCTTCTACACACACCCACCTGCTACTCCACATTCAGTCCTTTCACTTCCTATCCTCCTCTTTCTCCTCTTCCTTCGTCTTCCGCTCAGATGATGAGTCAGACCCCGAGGCCACTGAGTTCGACCTCGGCACCAAGATCAAGACGCCCAAGGACGTGATGCTGGAGGAGCTCTCCCTGCTCAAGAACAAGGGCTCCAAGATGTTCAGGATGAGGCAGCAGAGAGTTGACAAGTTCATCGTGACCAACGAGAACATGGTGAGAGTGAAGAGGAGAAAGGGAGTCTGTGCGTGTGTGTTGGCGTTTATGTGTGTGCTGATCAGACTATATCTTCCTTTTATGTCTTCCAGCAGAACCTCCAGAACCTGCTGATGTCCCCTCCCCCCATTCCACCAAAGCCTGAGATGCCAAAAGAAGAAGGTAGGGTCAGAGACGCACTTTTCACATTTGATGTCCCTTTTCAGTATTTAAGACGTTTTCTTTCTGTTAAGATTTTGCTCTTCACCTATCTGGTCTTCCCCTGTTTCCTCACTGCCCCTGTGTGTCTCAGTGGTGGAGGAGAAAGTGAATGAGGAGGAGGAGAAGGAGATGAGGAGGAAGGAGTATGTACGCACCTACATATCGCCATGGGAACGGGCCATGAAGGGCAACGAGGAGCTGACAGCCACCATGAAGGCCTGCATGCCGGGACCCATCCAGATCCACTCAGAACTGCCTCAGTACAAGAGCTTCAACAGGTACACACACACACACACAGAAAGTGTGGAAGAAGTGATGGAAAAGAGTAGATCTATCCTTTGTAATTAATAAAGGGTCTGAGTAAGCAATAAACAACTAGCCACGGACAGATTATAAGACAACAAGCCCCTGGGTACAGATATGTGAAAGGGCCTCCCACTCCTCTCAACATAGGAGGAAAACACCCAGACTGAAATAGACACAAAACGACTTCAGTAACATTACACTCAGACTCACTGAGACACAAACACGACTCAGAGATGTTATCAATAGTTGATTTGCGTCTGTTTGTGGTTGTTCTGTGTATCACTGTGGTTGCTTTGTGGCTCTTGATGGTTGATTTGTATCTCTTTGTGGTCATTTTGCACATCCTTATGGCCTCTTTGTATTCATTTGAATGACTTTTAACAAAAAATATTCACTGTCAATTTATAAAGAGGCCCTGGACCCCCTTGACCCACTGGACTTCAGATTCAGATACTTTATTGTCATTTGCTCTTATGTTCAGGTATGTACAACGAGATTTCGTAAAAACATTGTCAGAAGTGGGATTCGAACCCACGCCTCCATTGGGAGACCAGAAGCCCCATTATACAGGAAGGAGTAACCTTGAGTCTGGCGCCTTAGACCACTCGGCCATCCTGACAACTGTCCATTAACACAATCAGTAAACTATGTTTAGGGTGGAAAATTCACTTAAATATTTTCGCAAACAAGAGCATGTCAAAAATCCTATTAAATGTTGTGTGTGGATTTTTCAGAAGTTCTTATAACATATCTTGGAAGCTCAAAGTTGTTTTGCTGCACCTCACAACACCAGAGACGCTAATCCCGATGTTCCCTTGTCTCTCAGCATCCTAATTTTTCCCTTTTCCTCCCCAGGACGGCACTGCCATTCGGCGGCTTCGACAAAGCGTCTAAGATGCTGACCTTTGAGCTCCCAGAGCTTATTGTTGCCCCAGAGGAGCCGGAGCCTCTGCCCACCATGCAGGCCGACATCCGTTCACGCCCCTCGTTCAACCGCACACCCATAGGCTGGGTCTGCAGTGAGGACAACTCACACATCCACATGGACCTGGACAACATCCCCTTCGATGGAGAGACAGATGACCTGTGAACACGCATGCAGACAGAGGCGTCCTTACACTACATGTAGCCTGGAACTCACAAACATTAAAAGTACATGATCTAGAACGCTCACACACACATACATGAAGAATACACCTTCATATATGAGAGCATTAGGCAGATCATAATTTACATCACATACACTGACAACATAAGCACTGTTAGAACTGCTGAGAATCCCATTAACACATACTGAAATGTACTTTAACTGCATGGAAAAGGAAATGAACAAAAACAATTTAAAAATGACTTGATGGAAAAGGACAAAGTATCTCCCCTGGTCTCCTCTGTGTTTTCTTACCTTCATCCTCAACTTTGAATGAGTCTTACTATGATTTTGCATTCTGGGAGCTACTGTGAGACATGTGTGAACAGAAACAGATAAGCACTCTGCACTCTTAAAACAATGTATTTATGCAATAAAGTTCCCCTTTACAGAATGCCTGACTGCTTCTCATGTGAAAAGTGGTTGTGCTTAGTCATGGACTGTTCTTTCAAGGGACAATATCTTATTATAAAAAAAAGAGAGAATGTACTCATTTTTTAAAAATCATCCACTTTGTCGCTCTTTCTGGAACTTTCAACCACAGTCTTCAGTGAATGGAGTTTGCTCAGCTGATTCCATGCTTCCCCCTCATATGCAACCACCTGTTCTCAAATAACCAAAGTTTCATACATAACTCAAATGATGACTCCTAAGTCTTCTCCATGACAACAAACTCCATGCACTGATGAAAACTGTGAGATGTGGTTGAAAGCTCCAGATATATCATTTATTTTGATTTTCGAGAAAACTCTGCCCAGGGGCCCCAAAAATTCTTGAGCCAGCCCTGCTGTGACTAAGAAGCTGAGACTGGTCAAAAATATAAAGTTTAACTGCAAAGTTAATAAAGGTGTCAAGGTTTGACTTAATGAAAATGAATCATTTTTTTCTCTTGCACACCTTCTGCCAAACTAAATGGTGCCCCCAGGACATCTCACTTGCACTATGAATAGTCAGTGTGTTCAGGCTGTGACGGTAAACTGGTGCTGGCAGGTCTCCAATGGCAGCATTTACACAGACGACTTCTGCATGAGAAGGTGGAGAGGTTGAAGAAATATACTCAACGTGTTTAGTATTTTTACATGAAAAATGACAAACGATGTCAGAATTAATATTTTACTTCTATGTATCGTTGGGTAGTTTAATACATATGAGCGCATCATATTTTATGTGTTTTGTGTTGAAAAATCTTAATCTGTAACGCAATTAGTAACTAAAACTGTAAAATAAATATAGTTGAGTAAAATATATTTCCTTTTAAAATATGACAGAAATGAAACAAATATCTAAAATAATAAAATGGAAATAGTCAACTGAAGTACAAGTACCTCAAATCTGTACTCAAGCATAGTAGTACATGTGCCTCGTTACACTAAACCACTGACTTTAGGTTACATGTAACCTGGTCCGTGCACTGTACCATCCTCTATCCGCCTCGTGCCCGGGAGGCGGCGGCATCGGGCTGAGCAAGCCGCCTGATAAAACCGCTACGTCACACACTCACAAACGCAGAGCTGGAAGATGGCACGGTATCGCGAGAGCGGCGTGCCGCGACCGGAGCGCTGGGTGGCGCTGGTGGGGGCTGGATGCGCCCACGGCTCGCCCTCTCTCTCGTTAAATCACACGGTAGGACACGCGATCGGACGGAGACTGGCGGCACTTGGGGTGAGTAAAAACCTGCACGCTATGCACTGCACGGGCTCTAACCATCACGGCTAGAATGGACCGGGGGGGGGACGCGTGTGTGGTTATGGGGGGAGGACAGGGGGAGGAGGGGGGGGGGGGGGGGCAGTTAACGTGCCGGCCAGATGTGATCCTCTCCAGATGTGTTCTCGTGACAGTCTCCGAGGATGACTGTCATCTTCTCCATCATCATAGTCACCATCTCCATCATTATCATCATTGCTCTCATCAGCAGCACGAGCGACTCTTCCTCGTGCTGCTCTGCCTCCCTCTGTTGCTCTGTATCTTGTCAGTTTTATCATTTTATCAGGTGGTCTTGGGTCGGTAATTCCCCTCTACGCAGCCACTTTCCCTCGTGCTGTAGTTGGAGCGTTCAAGCATATCCCTTCCACTCAAGTTCATCCCGGTTGTTGTTTCTCGCAGTTACAGGTGTTGTTATTGTGCAGACTGTCCCATCCATCCAGTCAGGTACATACCACTACTGTGCGCGTGGCTCCTGTCCTGTAGACTACTTCGTGTTTTGGTCTCGCGCGGGGCGGTGCGGTGGTGTTTGGTGGACTGTGGACACTGTGCGGACTTGTTGATGGATGGCGGAGAGACCGCAGCCTTTTACCGTGGCGGGTTCACGCTCCGCTGTCATCGCTCCCGGGGGCCGCTATTGATTTAACGTTGCGGTTTTGATCCGCGTGATTGATGACTTTGGCCCTTTACCGGGCCCGCATCACCGCCAGCCTAGAGTACCGTAGCGACGGTGACACAACCCTCTGCTGCGTGCCTCACGCGCGCGCACACACGTGAATACTTACCAAAAAAAGGGAAAATAGGGTACTGGCCACCCCCCCATTAAGCGGGAGCACACTGTTTATGAGTACATTGCATTGATTTACAATAACTGTAGAAGCCTTTTTCTAATCCGAACCTTTACCGCGCATGCCTAAACTCAAACATAACCCTTACATTAACCTTAGCCAGAGTCGAAACTAAACCCAAAACCAAGACTTGACCCTAAGATAAAGGTTAAGCCTTTATTTTGGGGTTAAGGGATCAGCATTTTATCTTCATTTGGCTGGTTGAATAAAAATGTTTATGTCCCCACAACATAATGGATAAAAAACAAACACACACACAGGGACAGGGACACACTTAACTCCAGCAGCACACCTCCACACTCCACCCTCTGAGCTGAAATGTCGCTTTGACATTTAAGTTGGACTTATCATCAATTTTAGTTTTTGGAGATGCAATACTTTGCAAGGCAGTGATTTTCTTTTTGTATTATTTTTGTGCTTTGGTTAATATGACCATATGGAGTGCATTAATGTGAGTGTGTGTTCATATACAGCTTGCATATGGGCATTATTCCCTCTCACTGTTTTAGCTCAAAAGCACCAGCTCAAAGCCTTTTTGCACCTTATTTAACATGACATGTCCTTATATACACTGCTGTTTCCATATTTTATGACCTGTCACTGTGGCTTCTGTACAGTACTCCTGTACTCCTGTCCCCAGGCCTTACAACCTATTATTCCGTAGGGTTGTCCTGGAAAGTAAACTCGCGTTACCTTTATGTACAAAATAGCTTGTCCTTAGCCTCAGTCCACGCTGCCAAAAAAAGCCTGGCTTCCCTCTTCCCTCTCAGAGCGATTTTCCTTGGGGGTGTTTCCACTGGCATTATTTAAATACTCAAACCAATCAGGATGATTTATTTGATGTCATGTGTCGCTATGGTGGACAATCGGACAACTTGACACGTGACAAAAACATCCTCAGAGCTGAGGATGAAGGATTTGACTTTGGGTCTGGAACATATTTTGCTTTTTTTTTGGTCAGTTGTCCATAGTCCATTCTCAGAAGAAAAAACAAAATCACCTTGTATGTGTTGATCTTTAAGAAACAATCGATCTCAAGGTCTCATTGACTTATTGTGGATATTTGCAGACAAACAGTCATGTGGTATAACAATTTAGAGCATCAATTCAATTCAATTAAATTCTATACTTTGATTGGTTTAAATCCTGAGTATTTCTCTCTAGATGTGGTCATGTGTGACTCAGCCCGGCTTGTGTCTCAGTCCAGTTAAAGTGTTCTTGGTCTGGTTGGCTCCACATGTATGGGATTATACGAGGGTTGAGGTATAAGGAAGAGCAGATTAAGTCATTGCAGAAGGATGAAGAAGGAGCAGAGGAAAAGAAAGTCACACTCATACTGTATGTCTCCCTTGACCTTTACCATCCACCAGAGTGCTCTTTCTTTCTTTTCTTTCTTTGACATGTGGCTCGTTACTCAATCTAATGTCCCACTTATTCTCCTCTCTTTCTTCTTCCCTCTCCCCTGTTCTCCTCTTGTCTTTATTCTGCTTCTTTCATCTCCTCTTTCTACCTTTGCTTTCCTCTCTTCTCCTCTTCTCTCTCTTCATTGCCCTGAAACCCTGTTTCTCCTCCTCTCCTCCCTTTATCTGTACCCTGACCTACACTGTAAAAACCTCACATGATTCCCACCATGCATCGTAAAAGAGGGTGGTTATGTAATAGCCTAAATATTAAGCAAATATTCTCCCCTCTTTATATTTTCTACTAATAGGATTGGGTGTGCACATGTGCCATGGCGATAATGGGTTGCATCTAGGTTACAGTGTGCATGTGTGTGTCTTTGTGCGTGTGTGTGCGTGCGTGCAATTATGTGTGTGTTCTCCCATGTATACTTTAATGTTACAGAGTCTGAGTGGGGAAATGACCTTGAAGCCTGCAAAAAAAAAAAGATCTCAGTCTCGGTAATATGCTCACACATGCAAGTACACATGTGCCTATTGTACGATAACACGCGCGCGCGCGCACACACACACACACACATATACATACATATAGATCATCTTTAGATTCAAAGGGGGATAAAGTGAAGCACAGAGGGGAGGATGAACTCTGGGCTCTCCCTATTGTCAGCTAGGGCTATTTGAAGTTACACATAACCCAGTTATAGGAAAACCACTCTGTGTGTGTGTGTGCGTGCATGTGTGAGCACATGCATGTGGAAAACGGAAAAGGAAAGAGACAGAGGAAAGAGACAGAGATGAGTGGGGGAAAAAGTGGAGAGGGTGAATGAGAATGGAAAATAGAGGTCAGTGGAAGAAAGTGAGGGACAGGGGAAAAGAATGAAGTGAATGGGAGGGAGAGAGGAGGAACTCCAAAGCAGGAAGAAAGAGAGCGCAGAGTTTGTGAAAGAAAAGATCTGGACTCCTTTCTTTTAAAGTGATATATAAATATACTTCTCGTCCTTTATGTTTGCATGAGTGGGAGGGAGACAGTGTGAGAGACAGGCTATTGTCCTCAGGGACAGTATCAGCTCTTTGTTCAGCTTGCTTGACACTGGTGTCACTGTCACCAAGCCACACTAACCCACTGCAGGGAAAGAAAGAGAGAAAGAGAGAGTGACAGAGGGAGAGCGAGAAATGGTGACAGTAAATTTAAATTCCACAACAGTGTCATTAGCAGCATTTTATTTCCAATCCGGCGCTGAGGTCAGTTTTTGAATTTTTAAAATTGCATTCGTCTCAGCTGAAGGGAGTAAACAGGATCATAAAATGGAGAACAAAACAGCATGGACAAGAAAAAGCAATGAGAGTACTGAAGATGCTGATTTTTGTATGATAATTTGGATCATACTGGGTCTGAAAATGAAAATAAACAACACTGTGAGGTCATATTCTAGATGTTGGACATAGACTATATGGCCAAAAGTATGAGGACACTTTCCCCATTATTTTGTGGCCTTTTGGCCTGGACCCCTTGGTTCCATCTGAGGGAAATGTAAGACTACAAGTGACAATGATTTGAGCTTGAAAAGCAAGAAAATCTCAAAAGGTCAATTTAGTAGCTGCTTTGGACCTTTCAATCGCATACCATGATCATCTTCAGCAGATAGAGCTTACCCAGTTTTAATACAACTGTAGATGTTCAAATTTTCATTTTTCTGAGAATGTTGAGGACTTCTCATCATGTTGGCTCAAAAGCACAATATTTGGCAACTTCAGTTTACAGCATGGGAGTCCTAGTCCTAAGAAGTCCTTAAAATGGTCAGAAAAACTGAAATTCAACCATCTACAATTGTGTGACAATTTGGCAACTCCATCTGCTGAGAAAGATGGTGTGATGGTCTGCATCAGATTTTGTGGCGGCAGTTTGGGAAAGACCCTTTCCTGTTCCAACATGACAGTGTCCATTAAGAGATGGTTTTCCTAGTTTGTGTGAACAATCTGGACTTGCCTGCACAGGGTCGGGACCTCAACCTCATCCAACACCTTTAGGATGGCTGTGAGCCAGGTCGTATCACCCAACATCAGTGGCTGACCTGACTAATGCTCTTGTGGCTGAATGGGAGGAAACCCATGGAGCCGGGTTCCAAAATACTAAGCAAAACCTGAGACCAGAAGAGTAGAGGCAACAATATGAAAAACAAGCAATGGAACTCAGATTAGGAGAGAAAAATGGAAACATTGCTTGATCCCTGCGTCATATGTCATGTCATTCCTCTTGAATGTTGATCTGATGGAGCAGATGAATGACAGATGGATGTGGAGGGATATTTTCACAGATTGTTTACATTAATCGCACAGATCAGAATCAGCTTTATTCGCCAAATATACACAGAGTACACAGGAATTTGACTTGGTGATGCAGAGCAGTGAGGCAAGAAAAAAAGCAGAATAAAATATAGAAGAGCACACTATTAAGATTAGATTAAGTAAAAGTGAGAGTAGAAGGAGAAATGGTCTCAGAAATGGTCTGAGGAGGACCATCCTCTGGTCGTTTGATGACATTAGATGAGTGCGTCTCCTTTTTCAGGTGGGACACACACTCACCTAAGTGATGGCGGTACCCAGGAACACCGCCATCTTTACAGCTGCGATGTTGATGTAGTAGTCGCGTATTAAGGGTGGGTGTGTCCAGAAGTCTATGACCAACTCCGCCATCTTGTTAACACTGACATCCATGTTGTTTCCTGTGCACCATGCTGCCAGCTGTGCCATGGTTGTCCAGTAGACCAGTTCCTCATTGTCTTTGATGAGGCCTAGGTCCGTGGTGTGATCAGCAAACTTGACCAGCTTAATGAGGGTTGGCTGGTGGTGCAGTTGTTGGTGTACAGAGAATATAGATAAGGGGAGCACCTGTGTTGGTAGTGAGGGGGCAGACAGGTGGCTGCACCTGTTGCTTCCTGTTGGTCAGGAAGACAATTTCTTTTAAGAGGAAGAAAGAGTAGAAGTCATTGATGTAGTATTCTGTGTAGTAAATGTCACGATGTCAGTAGTAAAATTAGTCACAGAGGAAGAAATATCAACAGAAATATATGGGCAAGAGTACTATTAGTATCTGCAACACTAGTAGTTGAAGTAGCAGTAGTATTAATAACCGTAACAGCAGTGGTGACGGTGTGGTGAAACCATAAAAGCAGCTGTCTCTACTCAAAGCTCCCAGCTGTTCCCTTGCTGGATTTAATCGATCGAGAAGTAATCATCTGCAGTCACACGGACACACTCATCCATTTAGATATAAACTTAAAAACTCATCTTAACATCCAAACCCCCAAACCTTTGAGGTTTGACTCTTCATTAAACCTTACGTCTACCTGGTCATTAACTTATATGAGTCTGCACCCTAATATGTTCCCTTAAGTGGTTTAAGAGTCAGATAAAACCTTTTTCCAAGCCATTTGGCATCACATATACGTTCTGTATGTGCTTGTTCAAGAACTTTACTGAAGCCATATCACATTTTTTTCTGAGTAAAGCAGAAAAAATTCAATCTGACCTGTTTGGTAAGTTCAGAAACCTTTGAATCATGAGTAGAATATAAAATACAGTTTTGTGGCTTTGAATAATGATGGGCTGTAATGATGAACCTGCCAAATGTCTGTGGAGTTGAAAAGGTTAAAAGGTCAGTTTACCAAAATTACTAAAAGGCATATTTCTGCACTTATGCCTGTAGCATCGAACCATGGAGACAGTTGAGATTTTTGTTTTGACTTCTTCGTCCATCCCAGGACTATGGACGTGAAAAGAATTTTCACAGCACTGACAATGACGTTTAAAAATCCACAGAGCATGGTGTCAGCTCTTTTTATAGGGACTATTTCTCAAGTATAAAGCATTTCCAATGAGAACCGTTGACGCTAAGGTCTTTCAGAGGTAATTTATCAACACTTTGCACACCAAAATAAAATTCCATTCACCTTATTTGTGTAGAGGTGGTGACAGAAATCTCAAAATTAACTAATTTTTTTTCTTTTTTTTTTTTTATTCTAAACATAACCCAAGATTTTAGTGATAATTTCCTCACATCATGCTGGGACTGATTTCCTCTAGGTCAGAAGATGAAGCCACACACACACACACACACACACACACACACACACACACACACATACACACAGGCTATGTCTGTGTCTGGATGTACAGTCAGTGTCCTCACCTCAATATCACACGTGGAAATGTCTTCCATGTGTGGTCGCTGTCTGGGCTGCGACCACAGGTCCTGGTTTCCTTATGCCTGCCAGCGCAGGGTCAGGGAGTTTGATTGACTTGTGCCTTGACTCACTCTGGCTTCCAGGAACTCTCCACCATCAATACACATCATCATCACTCGCCAGCCCTGTGTGTGTGTGTGTGTCTGTGTGTGTGTGTGTCTGTGTGTGCTTTCTCAACCAGTGCAGCACAGTGTGTCTCTCTGTTAAATCACATGGTTCGGCTTTTCCCCCGCGTGCCTGCTGCTTGGCCTATTTCCATGGTAACTAGCCAAAGATGTGGACACACACACACACACATACACACAGATGAACACACACATACAGGCCACATAAACAGCGATTTTGCAAGGGCTTGCCAGAGTGATCTCGGATGTGTGTGGCTGTAGGGTGCAGTCAGAGAGGATGTGTGATCACACACTCTACATAGGCTCAGCGGGAGACACACACACACACACACACACACACACACACACACACACACACACACACACACACACACACACACACACAC
>JBBMJY010000014.1:13063737-13079493 GCA_037833715.1 Toxotes lorentzi | reverse complement strand
ATAGATAGATAGATAGATAGATAGATAGATAGATAGATAGATAGATAGATAGATAGATAGATAGATAGATAGAAATAAGGAGAGATGGGCATGGGGGAGAGTGTGCCCTCCTTGTGGCTGCTGCAGTGCTGTGCAGGGAGCCGATTCATCACGACCAAATAAACTACAGAGAGAGGAGGGGAAACAGAGAGAGGGGACAGACAGAACGCATACACTGGCGTCAGCATGCAGTCTGTCATCCTTCGCCCCCTCTTTCCTCTACCTATCACTCTCTCCTTAACACACACACACACACACACACACACACACACGCACAGACCTGTATTGGTAAGGTTGCCATATATATTGGTTTTGTGTATGTGTGTATCTTTTCCGTACATTTAGACTTACAACTGTATGTGCATACTGTAAGTGTGTGTATGTGTGTGTGTGTGGTCCTGTGCATGGGTGCTGCAGATTTCAGTCGAAGCCTAAGGGACAGAGTTGTGTCAATATTATCTTTCAGCATGGTGAATGAAAGAGCTCTTTCCTCTAATTATGCACTAGAGTGAAAGAGAGAGAGAGAGAGACAGAAGGACAAGAAGATGTCGACCTCACGCAGAGACCACTTCTCTACTAGATTTCATATGTTCTTCCTTGTTTCTTTGGGAACTGAATCTCTGCCTCTGCCTTTCTTTTGTTGCTGAAAATGTACAAAGTAGAAAGCACCCTCCGTGGTAGCTGTTGGGAAAAACAATTAGCTGAAGATGGCTGAAAGCCACGCAGAGCTGCAGACTGGGATGCTGATTCTCTGCATCCCTCTCACATTACAGGAAGTCATTTGATTCAATTTTAGAACAG
Source organism: Toxotes lorentzi (assembly GCA_037833715.1). Taxonomy (NCBI): domain Eukaryota; kingdom Metazoa; phylum Chordata; class Actinopteri; family Toxotidae; genus Toxotes; species Toxotes lorentzi. The sequence continues at coordinate 13,078,653 of JBBMJY010000014.1, read as the reverse complement.
CAAACATTATTTTTTTAAAGCTACAGGAAAGTGGATTGAGAATCATGTTGTGTTAATACAATCCAGACACCATTGTCTCTCTTAAAAACATGTAAGATAATTAAAACAGCTCTACGGAAAAGGACAAATCAATGTGCCTGAGGTTGCCATAGCAATACCTGAACCGTGGTGCACACTGTAAAGGTAACAGAGGGAACTGCGCAGTAAGCTGTTTGTTTGAGCCTGTTGAGCTTTTAACTCTCTGAACTGAAAATATCACATGACAGCTTCATCATTTTTATCATGTAACCAAATGGAAAAGTAGATTGTGCGAGACCTCAGTCACGAGTCGCCGGGTCGAGATGAACTGCATCTCGACCTCGACCTGACCCTGAAAAAGGTCCAGCCCTGAGCAGAAAGGATGAGTTGCTTGTAAACATAAATATCTGATATTTGACACACATTTTCCAGATAATGTATCTAGCCTGGCAGTTTCCAAACGTTTTTATCGGTTCTTTTCCTTTCAAATATTTCCATCATTGGCTATTTCTGACTGCTGTGCACCTGGCAAACCTGCCAGAAAGCATGTTGTGTTACTATGGAAACCGGCAGCCGTGTGCTGTCATATCATCAGTCTTTGCTCAGGCATAGCTGCCTGTTTACTGGGGTTATTTATATGGTGATTACAATGATTATTGCTTATTCTTGTTTAAAAATGTAATATAAAATTGCAAGTAAATATTTCCTTCTTTGTATGTGGTGAAATATAATTTAAAAGTTTGATTCGTTATTAAAATCCCATATATTACTATCCATCATGCGAAACATGCAAGTTGCAAACTAACAACATACCTTTGAAAACCCAATTTAAATAAGATTTTTAAGCAGAGCTTGGAGTGTCCCTGTCCCCTGTCAAATACACAGGATGATAACTTATCCATAGGACTGACGAGTTAAAGAAAAACAGCAAACTTTAACAAACTGCTGCTGCTCAGAGAGAGAACAAGAGAAAAGGTTTAAGACAGTTCCAGTGGGACCTGTGACTAAACATTATTCGTATATATCCCATTAAAACTGCACTAGTAGATTCTTTTGGTTTATTTTCTTTTTTTTTTCTGTGTGTGTAAATGTGTGTGTTTTGTCTCCTAGGTTCTGTGGCATCTTGACATCTTTCGCCGGAGCTTTCGACAGCTGACCACACACAAGTGCATGGAGGACTCGTGTATCTTCTGCGCTTTAAAGGTAAACACACTCCCACTGCGTCCTCTGATGGCTTGTGGTGGTCTTCACTGCAAACCTGTAGCAGCGGTCATTACTCTGGTGTTTTTCTCTGTCTTTCTAACAGTACAGTGACCCAGTTTTTCTTAGAATTGCTGCTGAGCAAGTTTGAGTTTCTGAAGGTACTGCAATGGTAACAACTACTAATATCCTCTTTGTTTTTTTCCTGTTTATTCCCTTTGTTTATTACACATACGTTGGTGTCAAATGTAAACCAGAGGCTGGCACTGAATTGCATTTGTTGAAGTAGTGTACTTGTCATGTACGATGAGGTGCACTTTACCTGAGTGTTTCTCTAATGGGAGACTTTCTACATTTCCCCCACCACATTTTACAATATTTGTGTACCAATTGACCCAGGTGGGTTTGCATACACACACAGCACATCACATTTTTCGATTAGTTACACTACACAGGAAGAGCCCATGACCACAGTTATGTTTCCTACAAAACATATTTGCTGTTGCAGTTTTGTTGTATAGAAACATAATTTCTAGACAACAGGGCTGAATCACTATGTTTTGTCTTTATTTTTGCCCTTTTCCTTCCCTCCTTTTTGCTGTCTTTGCCTTTATTCTTATTTTTTTATCTTCCTTTCTCGTTTCCCTATCTTTCTGTCCCTCCTTCCTTTCTTGCTTCCTTTTCTTGGTCCTTCTTTCCCATCATTGTTTCCTTTCTTTTCCTTCATCAACTGGTCTAAAGTCAGTTCAAGAGATACAAGGTTTTCACTTGACACCAAGACTAAACTCTACTCTTCCTTACAATTAGTCCTTTTAATCTAACTAAAACATATTTTGTTTACTTTTAAACACTGTTAATACAGTGTTTTTCCTCCGTGGCGTTTCTTCTTCTCCTTCCACCATTGTGTAAAAAGCATCACGCAGTATGCACCAGACAGTTTTTACCAGAGCTACTTTACAATGAGTGCTTAGAAACAACACATGTAAAAGCTTTTACAACATGGTTACAGGTTGAATCACTGTTGTGCTGCAGCGGTGGCTGATAGGAAGTTGCCAAACAGAAGAGGAAGATCTGTAGCATCATGAAACCCTCATAATGAACGAGCCTTATGCAGCTCTGCTTCAGCCATTTGTTGCATCAATGATGACAAATATGTGTCTGAGTGAAGGGAAGAGTTGTGTGTAGTGTGCTGTGGTGTAGTAGTGTGTGGATGTGTGTGTGTGTAGCAGTGTCGATGTGTGTGTTCTACACGCTGTTCTGTCTCAAGCGCTGCTCTGTAATTAATTGGCTGACTGAAAGCGCTGAGCTAGCAGAGCCCACGCTGGGATGTTACACACGCACATACACACACACACACACACCACACCTACGCATGCACACAAATCTTACTTGCATGCTGCATACGTTACACCGCTACACACATCATACACCTTGAGATTCTCACAAATCTTTCTTACCACTCTGGGATGCTACACACATGCAGACACACATTGAGGCTTGTGGATTTGTTGTGTGTGAGTCAGCTGTGGGTGTATGAATCAAAGGTATTGTTGCCGTATTAAGTGTTCACATTTTCAGTTTTCATTAACCGTCCTGTCAATGTCTTTCCTTTGTCAGAAACGAACAGATCTAACGTTGTTCTTAAAGTCTGTTTGTAGCTGTAGTCCCCCCGGCAACGGAGATAAAAGTCTTTGAATAACCAGGCGAGACACACACTAAATGAACTTTAATGGCGTGTTAAATTTTCAAACATCCTTTTTAGCGAACCAAAGGGGTAAATGATCATTATGGGTTCTTTTATTTTGGAGGGACTGTGTGTGAATTTTGGGTTATCTGCAGCAGATATAGAGGCCCGCCATTGTAGTAAACATAAGTTCAGAGGCTGCCTGTGGCTATCCCTCTAGAAATCACTGCAACACTTCATCTCTCTCAACAGCAAAAACACAAAACACTCACACACACTTTAGAGACTGATACCTGAACACACACACACACACACACACACACCGCAAGGGATAGGAAGAGAGAAGAAGAGAAAATGAAGGAAGGAGACAGATGAATGAATGTCAGCGTTGGTGTAGATTGCTCCTGTCTTCACACTTAGACCACTGCACAGACACACACACACACACACACACACACACACACACACACACACACAGACACAAACACATATTCGCACACACAAACCTCCCTCTCTTACTCACTCAGCCTCATCCCTCCCTGTTCTCCTCCCCCCTCCCTCCCTCTCTCTGTAGGGTATATTCCCCCTCCATTCTCCTTGGCGCATTGCTGCAGTCAGCACAGCCACCATAACACACACACACACACCCTATTGCTCACACATTGCCTTTTTCCTCTTCTCTCTTTGCCTGTTTCCCTTTCTCTCTCTCTCTCTCTCTCTCTCTCTCTCTCTCACACACACACACACACACACACCTACACCCACACACACTCTGCTCTCTGTCAGCACGACTGCATTACCTTTCCCATTGCCAACCCTCAGCCTGCACGCACTCAGCCACACTCACAGACTGAAGCCTATTGTTTTATAACACTTTCACTCCACATGATCACAACCATTAACTGGCGAACTGTTTTTTTCACATTTTGAAACATCCAAACTCATAAAGAGGGGAAATAAAACAACGTGACTACATCCAGGAAACAACTCTGGGAATTTAGTGTACTTGTCTGCATAAATCTGATGACTTAGGTTTGACCTGTGATGGATTCTGTGACGTGAATACCTGGACGAGCTCATTTTAGTTTGAGGACTCATTAAGGTGTTTGGAAAGTAAAACTTGGTGTCCAAAGTGGAGCTGTGGCTAAGGAAAGAAACGTTTTCACTAATGTTTGGGTTTAGTAATCGGATGGAGGGGTGAAGTTATTACACTTCACACCTGTCTCTTACAAAATCTATATGTATACTATATATTTGGTTTGTTGAATAGGTTCCGGAGGAAACTGGACTATGCTCAGTGGTGCTGTTTTTTTTTTTTACCTGATAAAGAAAGTTTGATGTGCTTATATCGAGCAGAAGCCACAGTGTTAGGTTGGGGTGAAAGGTTGGTTGTATGAAGTTCAGGAGTCTGAAACTTTCCACTCTCCAAAACATAACAGCCATTTGACAATGGATTAGAAAAAAAAACAAACAAGAAAAAGAGCAAACATTCTTTGTTTCCAACTTCTCATGAGCGCCTTTGCTGCTTTTCTTTGGGTTTTCTGTTTCTTGACATTTCATAGACTAAAAGATTATGCAATGAATCTAAAAAGCAATTGGTAGATGAATCAATAATGAATACAATTTTCAGTATTAAAGCTTGACCCCGATCTATCGCTGACCTTAACCAAGTTTTTAAAAACATAACAGGCAAACATTTGTTTCAGGACTGAAAAGGACTGCAGGAAAATAACTGAAATATGTTGACAGTGACAGTTTTGCACATGTGTTCAATATGAACATTTTACATTGACAATGACCAGCAAATTAGTTAACTGTGATTTCTAAGAGATGGGGTTTGGTATTTTACAGCAGCCTCTTTCCAAAGCTCTGACTTCTCTTAACACAGTGTCGATGTCTTACAGCAACGACTGTAACGAAGTCCAGCTTTCACCAGAAGTGACTGAGCTGTGAGTTTCCATCAGTGCTGCTGTCTGACTCACTCACTGCCTCAACTCAGTCACAGTGCAGCATCTGACCTGCAGCAGGGCTTTTGTATTTTAAGGAATAGTTTCAACAACAGTTTTGAACCACATCACCATCAGTGTTTTTCTTTTTTTTTCTCTGACTAAAACTAAGTGACCCTTGTGTCTTATTAAGGGCTGCAACTAACAGTTATTTTCATAGGTTTCTAATCTGCCATTTTTTTTCTCGATTGACATGTTCATGTCTGAGGCTGTGTGTTTGATTTTACACTTGTATGAACAGCTAAAATGGAACCAGACTGGATGCAAACAGATGATTGATGTGTGCTGCTGAGGTGACTGTGTTAGAATATCTTCCTGTCACTTAATACAGTGTTTGTGAGTCCTCAGGACACAGAGCACCTGGTTTTCAGTCCAGCCACCTAATCAGTGATTAAATTACTGCTGGGACAGAAAAGCAGGAGCACTCTGAGTCCACAGCGCCGGCCGCTGCTCTGGCATGTCAGACTGACTTGTGTCTATTTCTGTTTTGGGCTGCTTTAGTGTTGGTCAGAAATAGTTGCTGGGTTTTGCTATTTCCAGCTGAGAATTTTTACCAACAAAAAATTAGGTCATTTTTATCCGTTGGCAATCGGGAGAAAGGCATCCATGCTTTTATCTCTCCCACTTTAGACGTCTCCAACTCTCTCCAGTTCAGCCTCAGTCAAAAGTTCGTCTCACTGCCTCTGCTTGAACTGATGCTCGTTTCAGTTCTCATGTTCAGACTTAAATCACTGCATTTAAGGTACAGAATAATTGACTGTGTTGTCTGATACTACTGCTGCTAAGACTATCATTACTGCTACTATTTCTGCAACTGCTGCCACTCTTTACAGCACTAATGATAACTAGAAAGAACTCAGAAAGCATCTGCCTCCGCCAAGGCTGCACTGTACTTTAAATGTGTCATTTTAATAACAAAATGTTTACAAATGTTATTCTGCATCTGGATCCACATAAAAGTAAAGGCAACATCTGAGCTTTGCACAAGGTTGAATTCAAATTAGACCATTTGAAACAATCATATTCCTCGGAGTAGATATGTGCACCTGTGTACTAAATTGGGTTCTGATTATACAATGGATTGAACAGTTAAGGCATTTAAGTCAAATATGCACATCTACAAGAATGTTGCCATACAGGTAATATCAATCTGGATTTCGATAAACCAATATGAAATATTTTCTCAGGTCATTCACATATTTTATTTACCAAGTTTGCAGATGATTGTATAAAATATGTAGACTCCAAATGTCAAATGTGTGCGGCCTGTATCGATAGATTCATCTTGAAATATTTTACTTCTTATCACAGTTTAGGACAGTGATGATGTTACAGCAGCCTCAGGACGAAACAGAGAACATGGAATGAATATGGGGTCATAATACTGGTCTGGCAGTTGTCTGGACCTGCACGGATGTAAACAGTGTGAACAACTCGTTCCTCTCCAAACTGACTGATTCTGCTCTTTGGTCTCTGAGTGCTGCCCTCAAAACACACTTAAGTGGCCTAGCTTTCTAACTGAGCCCCCCGCAACAGTTCGACTTGGTTTCTATTTTACTGCTACAAAGCACTCTGAGAGCAGTTTTTGTCGGTGAACAGTGCAGTACAAATGGTATTTATTATTGATATGGGCTCATATTGAGGCCAGCTGTGCTGCGAGGCGTCTGTTTTAGTCCAGTCTGGGTTTTGTTGTGCAGCACTTTGGTCCTGACAAGTTGACAACTAGTTCTACCGGTTCTGTTTTATGGGTCAGTTGACAGAACATGGTGCAGATTTATAGTATAAATGTGTTTGGAGGGTTAGAAAGAAAAAACAAATACACATGTGTGCGTGGACACACTCCAAGAATGCAGGGGTCTTTTATGACAAAGTGTATATCCATAGCAGTGAAATAAAGAGAGTGTGTGTGTGTGTGTGTGTGTGTGTGTGTGTGTGTGTGTGTGTGTGTGTGTGTGTTTGCAGAGTATCTTTGCTCAGTTCCAGTTCAGCAGTGAGCGTGTGCTGCCATCAGATGCACTGCGGAGCGCTCTGGCCAAGACTTTCCAAGACGAGCAACGCTTTCAGCTGGGCATCATGGACGACGCTGCCGAGTGCTTTGTGAGTCTGCGACACCACATGGCCACACACAGAGACACACACACACGAGAGGTGAGGGGTTGCCTAAAGCCTGACCTGAGGAATGTCCATATCTTTACAGCAGTCAGAAATCCTCAGGAAAAGCCTCAAAGAAATATGTTTTTTGTCAAGTGTTATAGCATTGTAAAGTATTCAACGTTTGTTTTGTCTCTTCTTGTGAGGCCGCAGTTGGTGGGTGTTCGGTATTTTACACTGCATTATGTTGTAAGTTAACTGCTGTAATTTTGTCCAGCTCATGCATCCTTAAACTGATAGAAAGTGCAGGCCTTATTTTAACCACATGTGACTATAACCACCAGCGCGGCAAACAACCCAGACATGTCCAAACACACAAAAACAAAATAAAGTGCACATAATCTTCCCCAACGCTAAAAGAAATGAATTTCAAATTCAACTGATAACAACCCTCCCAATGTTTAATTGGCTGTCTCATTTTGGAATAAACCTTATCATTTACTGAAGGGGAAAATGGCGAAGAGAAAATGTCGTTAGTCACAGGTTTTATTTTTGAAATGTCGTCACACTTCCTCATCCTCTTTTCTCACAACACTTCCTTTCCTCGAGCTTTCCTGTTGCTTTCTCCTGCCTTTTTCTTTCTGCCTTAAAGACCTCCACAGTGGGTGTGTGTGTGTGTGTGTTTCATGTGTGTGCCTGAGAGGCGCTGTCTGATCGATTGGTAGTAAATGTGTTCAGTCAGGGAATCCGTCGGCTTCTTATGAAATATAGATGCTGCTCCCACGGTCAGATTAACAGGAGCACCAACAGAGAGGAACCATCAAACATACACACACACACACACACACTGAACACATGTATACAACATAAACAAGCATATATGCCAACTTAGCAAACAGACACAAGCTCATAGTCTCACACACACAAACACATTAAATGGTGGCCATTTTGCCTGATGTGTTTCTCAGGAGAATCTCCTGATGCGTATCCACTTCCACATCAGTGCGGAGAGCAGAGAGGACATCTGCACAGCCAAACACTGCATACCACACCAGAAGTTTGCCATGACTCTGTTCGAACAGGTAGGAGATTGTTCAGCCCCTCTGTAGCTTTAAAGAGCTGTTACGTGGTCCACTTTTGGGAGCTTTAATTAAAAAATAAATCTTCCACACAAACATTTTTTTCTTTTTAAACACGGTGTCATGTCCTGTGATGAATCTGAGGATGTATTTGTGTTTGCAGTGTGTGTGTAACAGCTGTGGAGCCACATCAGACCCCCTGCCCTTCATTCAGATGGTTCATTACATCTCCACTACATCCCTCTGGTAAGACCAGACACACACCTACACACGCACACACTCACACATTGCACACACACACTGCAGTAAATCTGGCAGCAAGCTGGGGCTGGGTGGCAGTAAAGGAAGGTACAGCGTGTTCTCTTCTCTCCTGCATGGGTCCCTGCTGAACACTGAACTGTGAGCACACACACTCGCACACACACATTATGCACACACATGTGTATGTTCATGCATATGCAAGAGCAGGTGAGCTTGTGCAAAATGTCTCTCCCATGTTCAGGTAGCCCGCACACACACACACACACACACACACACACACACACACACACACACACACACACACACACACACAGAGGTAAATCTACACACAGGGGAAGCATGTGCGCATCCTCAGAGCTGTTACATAAAAATCGCACATACTCTGAGTCAATGAAATAAGGAACAGGGGAAGTAATCAATCAGCTGTTTGATTCAGTAGACCCAGGGGGCGACATAAATCTATAAGTGGAACAGTGGGTCGGAAAGACTGCGAACGAGAGGGAAATAAGAGGTTATAATCCTCCGTATCCTTTTGGAAATGGGGAAATAGAGGCATGAATGGGGGGCAAAAGTACAAATAAACACACTGTGTCAAGGTGGTTGTGGGGCACAGCGGTGCCACTGCTTTGTGTTTGTGCCTGTTAGCACTGCCAAGATATTTTTACCCTTAGTGGAGCCTGTTGTTTAGAGTCGCGATAGGCAAATATTCAAAAGTCAACATGAGTAAGATAATCAGAGGCCAACAAAAAGACAAAAACAAATGCCTGGTTGAAGCAGAATTCAGACGTGAGTAAACGGAGGTACAAATCTGTTCCTGGCTGTGTTTGTCGACGCTGCTCTGCTTTCTTAGCCCTGGATCTGCCTGTGCATCTGAAGGGGAGAGGGCGAGCGAGGGGTTGAAATCGAGTGAGAGAGGGGAGTGAGGAGGTTGAGTTCATTTCAGGCTAATGGAAAGGGTGAGAGGAGAGGACAGGGGGAGGGGGAGGAGAGATTTGGATGGTTTTTTAAAATCGTTATTCTTAAAGGAATACTTCACTAGGAAAAACAATGCTGATTCATTGCACACAAAATCTCATACATGGTACGGAACTGCAGACAGGCTCTCACAAGTTCATTTGGTATTCACAGATAATGATAACGTATATTTGAGTTTGTCCTTCAGAGGACACTTGTATTTAAAAGGGATAAATGCAGCTCAGGATTAAAGTAAAGGAGATTGACTCAAAAATAGTTTTGTTCCACAGCTAAAGCTTTTTTGATCAAATGATTCCAGCTGTGGATGAACCTCAATAACTGTAACAGTTATAATGTGTCTATACTGTTATTGGTATTTTGGGAAATTTTCTCAGAATTACTGTTTTTCACAGCCTTAATTCATGACTGTAAGATCAAGATTTGGTCTTACTTTTCTTTCTTTTCTTTCCCTTCATTTTCTTTTCTTTATTAAAGCAGATGAGAGAATTCCTGTGGGACTGACTCGGAGTCAGTGTAGATTTTGTGTGAATGGTTGCCTAAGCAATATGCAGTTTGTGATTTAGTTGTTGCTGTTGTTGTTGTGTGTGTGTCTAATGCTGCAGTAACCAGGCAGTGAGGATGCTGGAGTGTAGAGAGAAACCCACGCCGGACATGTTCGGAGAACTGCTCCGCAACGCCAGCAACATGGGAGACCTGCGCAACTGCCCTGTGAGCCCAGCATACACACAAAAGCAATGCACACTTAACACATGGACACACATTTCAACACGCACACAGCACATTCAACAACTAGACACTGTTAACTTCAGTGCAGGAAAAGTGCGCCCATACACACACACACTCACACACATGAAAATGTACGAACGTTTCTTTTTGTCCCCCTTACATGTTCATTTTTTTTACTTTTAGTGTAATCCAATATGAGATTTGTTTTTCAGAAAAGAAAAAAAATGTAAAAAAGATGGAAAAAAAAATAAATTATGCAAAAAACATGTTGAAAATCAGACTTTAAAAATACAAGCTGCAGCATAACCAATTTGGTAGTTTCATCATGTCTTGTGTGTTTTGTTTTTTTTCCCCTTCATACTCAGTGGGTTTGTGTTACATAATTATCAGCTTATTTGCATTTTCCTCCTATTTTTCTCTTCACTTTCTGTTACTGGAAACATTTTCTGAGTTGTCCTCATCGACCTCCTGTACAGTAAACCATGCTGATCATCATCTTTTTACAGCAGGAAACCAAAGAATGCCACGGTGTGTGGGGAAAATTGCTTCAAAGCAACCTGTTTTTTTCTTTTTGGTATAAATTGGTGAAGAAACAAATTAACAAAGATCAAAGAAAGAAGGAGCTAGAAAACAGAGATGACAAGGTGTAGAGAGTGAAGGGAATGGAGAGAGGATTGTGTGTGATTCCTTTGTTCTGGGTGTTGGAGGTTTGTGTGTTGTTGTTGCCACATGGGAAAGTGCTGCTGCTGAATAGATCCAGCTTGGCCCCTCTCACCCACCCCTCTCTGCCAGAGTGTCCACACAAAGAGCCTCCTCTCTGGGCATAGTCAAACAGCTACCCTTCTCTTCACACAGCACCACCGCCACCACTGCAACCACACTAATGAACACCATTAGCTTATTCACAGTCGCTGACGTTGTGTGCGCAGTCCTGCGGGAGTCACATAACCTGCCTCTGCTTATCTTCCATCACTTGCAGTGCTGATCTTTTGTTATTACCGCCTTGGGCTTTGCTCAAACAAAGTGATGGTATTTGGATTGGAGTGAGGCTGCTGGAAGATACTGTAGGTGCCAGACTGAAGATAGGAGAGTGTGAGGATGTTTGTTTGGTGCCAAAGGGTTGTCAGAGGAAAGTAGTGGGTGCACGATTTTGTGGTGAATAAAGTTTTCTGACCTTTTACCACTTTAAAAGAAGCAATATCGCAGTGTAAAAGAACACACGATCTTCTAACCAGAATTAGATCAGTTTCACATGAGAGATTTCTGGGATTGATATTAATTACTATAATAATAATAGTTCTCAAATGAATGTAGAGGGGTAACAAAGAAGCATATTTCCCTCTCAAACAAATGGAAGTAGAAGTATGGAAGTAAAAAGTAGCAAGTACAAATTACTTAAAGATTAATTTCACTTTTTTATAACCTGGGGCCTGTTTCACTAAATCATCAGACACGCAAACTGTACGAAAATGCCCTTCAGCTCAATTCGACACAATTCCCAGGCAAGAGCATGAACGAGTCCTGTAGAGCCCTGTATCAGCAGTTTGCAAGCAGCTATTTTTTGTGAAAGGAGACAGTGCGATCATTTGCATTCTGCATGATAACAATGCTCGTTGGTTTTGTGAAACAAGCTTCTGGGTGTTTTTTTCCTGCAGATTCAGCCATGATTCCCATTGGCTACTGAGATCTGGCGACACAGAGAAATTGCTAGAAAAAAAAAAAAGTCAGACGTGGTACGAACCACGATGTGGCCGGATGATCAGATGGGTTGTAAACAAATTCACAGGTTAGCAAAATTATTTGGAAGAAAAGAACAAAGGACAACAATAAAGTTAGCACTCAGCCTGTGCATCAACTTTGGCTTCACCTACGGTTTTACCTCCAAAGCTGTGTCACCAATCTGGCTGAACTGTTGGCCTGTCGCTCATGTTTCTTAACCAGTCAGATTCTGTTGTAGCGATGCCGCCATGTTCCCAGATCCCCAGCAATAATTTGGGTGGGTACAATGTTATCAATACTAGTAGACATGATGGCCAAAATGACAAAAATAAGACCCAAGTTGTAATAAATTGGAATCATCCTTACAGTATGATAAATGTATTCAGTAACATCCCACCTCTTTTTAGACGTACGGTCATGCTACTGTTCATCAGTCTTATATCAGCAGTATGCCTCCTCAGTTGTCATTGTACTTATGAAAGTGGAATCGTCTCTTTATTTCGGTGGTGGAGTCGTGACAAAGCATGGGCGCAAACATTTTCCTAAAGTTGTGTTATTGTGCTCGGACGAATGCCACTATCAGCATTCTGCAAACCTACAGTATCCTTTGACCGGCAGCACTATTATATAACCCACGCTCTATTGGAAAGGTCTGCATAGCCACAGCACAAAAGAAAAGAAATCTGTGCATATAAAATTCAGAGATGAGACTGCACTGATCAATGTTGTATTATGAAGCAGAGCGAATCTGTTTGTACTGTTTGTATGATGTTGTCAGCGGCTGTTCTCAGCAGTGAGACAGCACAGAGAGCTGACTGTGTGTCCCGTCAACGTGTCCTAAACTAACAGATAGCCTGTGTCTCGGTGCTGTGCTGTTTGGCTGCTGCTCCCTGGCTTGTGTTTGTGTCCCTCTCTGAGAATTGAGAAGCAGACCCTGGCAAAATACCTTCCTGCCATCTCTGGTGCCAGCGCAAGACAGCCCGCCGCCTACAAAGGGAGAGTTCTGTGTGTGTTTGTGCGTGTGTATGTGTGTGAGTGTTGTGTTTGGCAAAGTGTTTGGTTGCCAGGGTGTTCTCAGGCTGTTTCCGAGCCCGCTCCGCCAGCACTGTGTTCATGCTCGTGTGTGCATGTGTGTAGGCTTTTGTGTGTGTGTGTGCACCAGCTCTGCAGTGGGTCATGACTCAAAGGAAGGATTCAGAACACACGGTTCTGAACTCAACAGAAGGCCCAAGGGACAAATACAACTCAGCACAGTGCTTCTTCCTCTGTCGTTCTCTCTTACGGTCCTTTCATCATCTCTTTTCTCCTGCCTTTTATCTCTGCCCCTCATTCTCCTACTGTTCACTTCATCCGTGCGTGTATCTGCATGCATGCATGTGTTCATTACTGCCAAATAAAGGCATGGTTTGCACCACTGTCACATTCTGTGCCTCACAACACAGGATGAATAAACCTGTTTGATCACATTTTTTTTTTCTCTCTCTCCTTTCCTCTCCCTCCCTCCTTCACAGAGTAACTGTGGGGAGGTGTTGCGTATCCGCCGGGTGCTGATGAACTCACCGGAGATTGTGTCCATCGGGCTGGTGTGGGATTCAGACCACTCTGACCTGGCAGAGGATGTCATACACAGCCTGGGGACCTGCCTTCGTCTGGGAGATGTAAGGGGATCACGCACACATTATACACACATTATACACTCATTATCACATTATCATATGTTATGTATGCCTATGTGAGCAGCCAAGCAGATATGCACATGCCTACTGACATAAGTACACAGAGACAATGTTCTAAATTTGTTGGTGAAAAGACCTTTGTGTGTGCACAGTGTGTACCAATGAGCCAGAGGTGCTCATAATGGTAAGATGAATTTCAGTAGTTACAAATAATAAACCACAAATTATATAATAATACAATACATGTTCAAGCATATTTGTTAGGAAAGTATTTTGTGTCCAGAGCATTAAAAGGGTTAATGCAGTCAATTCTTAGATTAGCAAATAAATGAAATCCCTTTGAGTCCTTTGTCCCAGATCTGAACTTCCCACCTTCTGGATCTCAGATTTCCTTTAGCTCTCGCTAAATGCTAGCTAACAAACAATGCACTAATACTAATACCCAGAGGCAAGTTCAAAGATGCACAAATGCAAGGATGCACACGTACAAACAAATGTATGTGCACAATCATAACCTCTGCTTAATGACAAATACAAATACAGAATACAAATGTGTGCATGCTGCGGCGCACAGTACACTGAGCCAATCTTGTTCCAACACGCTCTGAAAAACAACAAATTATAACACAGATGATCAACCTCACTTCCTTTTCTCTCATATCATGTCTCCTGCCGTAGCTTTCACACCTCTCTCACACACACACACACACACACACACACACACACACACACACACACACACACACACACACACACACACAGTCTCCGCATGGGGCAAAAATCAGGAAAGTTCGTGCTCTTTGCTTCATCCCCCTTCCATTACCTCTTTCCCCTTCTCCTTTTCTCCCTGCGAGTCGAAGGAGCTGCCGTTGTATCTGATTACGACACACAGGCTACCTCCAACGTTGCATTACTTACAGCCTCGCTCACATGATGGAGGTGGAGCGCTGCCTTTACATTTATGTAGTTGTGAGAAGTGTTTTCACAAGGATGGAAACATTTCTTCATTTCCTCAAAAGACATTGTACGGTAATAACTCTGTTTAAGGGTCACACAGTTTAAAGGTTAAACTTGATAAGGATCGGGTTCAGATCAGAGTATGAATCAAAGACAATCTGGAGTAACAGTTTGGATTAAGTGGACTCACTTTTGGATTTACCTCTGATAAAGTGGTTTAGATAATCAGCAACATGTCTGACCACATGACTGCATGTTTCTTTCCCTGTCAGACTTATATCGATGCTGCCATGTTCCCAGATCTCAAAACTACAGAAGTAAGACCAATGCTGTAATAAACTGGATTTATCCTTTGAGAATACGTACGCAGGGCTGAGGCTTGAAGATGGTAAAATCAATAGAACGTTCTCATAAGTGCTGTATAGTAATACAAAAGTGTGTGTGTGCGTGTGTGTGTGTGTGTGTGTGTGTGTGTGCGTGTGTGTGTGTGTGTGCGTGTGTGTGTGTGTGTGTGTGTGTGTGTG
>JBBMJY010000014.1:13037282-13063637 GCA_037833715.1 Toxotes lorentzi | reverse complement strand
ACCTCTCGCACACACACACACACACACACACACACACACACACACACACACACACACACACACACACACACACACACGTGTTCGACCCCCGATACTCTGTGTCATGACTCAGTAATGCTGATGCATTTTAATGCCACTGTAACATCTCCAGCTGCATTCTGAAGTGAACTAATATCTATGAATAATGGATCAGTGAATATTAATATGTGTTATAGTGAGTCAAGTTCTTTCCTCTATCTTCTATCTTGTGTCTCCGCCTGCTGCTGTCGCTCTCATTTTTTTATCCCACTGTTGTGAGAGGAAACTAGTTGTTAGATAAGAATTGGATGCATAGTCTATTGAATTTTCTGCTTTTGTGTAGTGTGTAGTGTAAAAAAAGGATCCATCTGTATCCAGTATGTCCTTTTGTCTCTTTTGGCTTTTGTCTGTTTTGTACCTTCTCTGCTTCCCTGCTTTTATGTCTTTTCTCTGCCCATTGTAGTGCTGAAACAATTATTTGGTTACAGTAAATAACAATTTAAATTGATTAATCTTTACTTTAACTTATTTATCAAGCAAAAATGCTGAACACTCGATGGTTCCAGTTGCTTAAATGTGACAATGTGCTGTTTTTTTGTGTGTTTTCTTTATTTTTATTTTTTTATTGTGAATTGATATTCTTTGTGTTTGTATCTTGTGTTACGGCCATTGTGCGTTTTGGACTGTTGGTTGGGGAAAAGTAGCAACTTGAAAATGTTAACTGTGGAAACTATCTTCTGACCTTTTGTAGACTAATGATTAATTGACTAAAACTAGGTAATCAATAATTAAATTAATTTTATTTCATCAAAATACAGAGAGTGAAATGATTATATGGAAGGTTACGTGAACATACTTAAACTGACAGCTTCTTTGCTCACGTCACAGAGGTTTTAGTATAAAACGTGCAAAAAGCAGCAGTGTTGTCTGCAGCAGCTGACCTTACTGAGGCATCAGTGTGGGGTCTGTGCATTATATCTGAATGACAAGCTGCAGCACATATGCAGCACTGTTCAGTGTGTGCAGCATACAAGGAGAGGAAAGTGAAGAGTTTGAGAAAAGGCAGCGCGTGAGGGATTACTGCATACAGCAGATATACTAGGTGAGCAAAAATGTGCTTGTATTCACATTAACTCCTCTGTCTCTACCCCCCACCCTCCTTACTGCACACCTCTCCTTCTCTTCCCTGCATCTCTCCCTCCCTCCCTGTCTCTTCCTTCTCCCCTCCCTCCACCCTCCTCTCTCTCTCTCTCTCTCTCTCTCTCTCTCTCTCTGTAGTTGTTCTACCGTGTGACAGAGGAGAGGGCTCGCCAGGCGGAGCTCTACTTGGTGGGCATGGTGTGCTACTACGGCAAGCACTACTCCACCTTCTTCTTCCAGACCAAGATACGCAAGTGGATGTACTTCGACGACGCCCACGTCAAAGAGGTGAGACACAGTTTGGAGTCTGCATGCTGCAACACGGGGAGGGCGCACCGCACAGTATCTGCTGCATCTCCAGTACAACTGGAACTATGCTGTATGTGAGTTTAAGTGCTGCATGGTCAGATCTGTGTTGAAGGTTTAATCCCTATCTTTGTTTAAATTGTAGTACAGGTTTCAGTGCTAAAACTGGGTTTGTGTTGTATTACTTAATATTTGATCATGTGTTATGTCCCATAAAACTAGAAAATATGTGTGTCTTTGCGTGTGTGTCTGTGTTCCCTTGCTGCACGTCCAGATCGGCCCTAAGTGGAAGGACGTGGTGTCCCGCTGTATCAAAGGCCACTATCAGCCCCTGCTGCTGCTCTACGCTGACCCCCGTGGGACGCCGGTGATACTGCAGGAGAGCCCCAACCCCTGTACTAGCTCCAACCCGCAGCTGGAGCTCCAGCACTGCAGCAGCAAGGCTGGTTACGACAGCGAAGACTCTGGTACAACAAAGATGACTCTGCTATAGATTAGATCAAATTACTTTGTGTTTATCATCTGTCATCATGCAAGGTTACAGCTTCAAAGCTCTGACCTTCAACCCTATAATCCAGCCTCAGGGATTGAACTTATTTTCCTGCCTCTGCCTATAAACATATGGAGATGCAGGATTAACTAAAAGGTCATGTACTTTTCTCTTGTTTGCTCTCAGGTCGTGAACCGTCCATATCCAGCGACACTCGTACCGACTCTTCAACGGACAGCTCGAGTCACCGCGCCTCCCGAAGCCGATCCCTTCACCAGTCCACGGGCAGCCACCTCTCCAGTGAATCCCAGACCACAGTGGTCTGCAATTACGACATTGGCACACCACCGCACGGTGCTGACGCCAGAGGTAATACTGAAGTCCAGGAGCAAAGTTATCTATACTCACAAAGTACGGCTCCAAAAAACTGCAGCTACACAGCTGCAAACACACAAGTGACCACAGTGTTTTCCGAGAGTAAACGAAAGAGCTAAACTGCAGTACTTGTTGTAGGTACGAGTAGACGAGCAAACAAAGGTCAGTTTTCAAATTTCAGCAGCAGTGAAGGGAGTTCTTTTTCCCTGTGCTTGATCATTGCAGACACTTCAGGTTATGTGCCTCGTTAGTGGTTATTCTCATATTTACTTGCACCGCTGCCTACATAATTGCCCCCTGTGGGATAAATGAAAATGTTATTGGATTTACTTTTTCTTTTTTTTACCCTCCTCTTCTCCCATGTTCAGAGTCAGCGGTGGAGGGTCCTCCCCGCCCTCCCTCACCTCCCCTGCAGGAGTACAAGGAGACAGCCGTCTTCCTCCTCTCCTCCCGCCGGCCCCTCACGTCCTCCTCCTCCTCCTCTCGTCCCCTGTCCTCCTCTTCTTCGTCAGGAGTAGGGGGCTGTGAGGGTGGGGTTGGGGGCCCCCACTGGGAGGATGAAAGCACCAGCAGTGAGAGCAAGTCCAGGTACTGCACCACTGACACACATGGATTTCAGACTTCAAACCATGTAAACATGTACATTATTACACTATTCATACTGATGCATCATCACTGTTGGTGTACACTAAAGGTCGGGCTCCCTCTAAAGGGTCACAAGGTAAGTCTGAGGGGCGTGAGGTGATTAATGAGAGTCCTGCTACACAAATCTCTACTTTTTGTAGACTTTTCTTTTTAAATTGTTGCTGTTTGAGAAATATTGGATAATTTAACGACATTTACAATTTACAAGAAGATTAAAGCAGCATAAAATGCATATACTGAAGTAAAGTTCATTACTTAGTTCATTACATTAGTCAGGCTTCTATTTATAAATTAAATAAAGGTAAAATAAAACAAAACTTTAGTCACGTAACGTCCTGTGTAACATCTTCTTCCCTTGCTTTCTAGCTCTTCTGGAGGCCGCTACAGGCCAACCTGGAGGCCCAGGAGAGAGGCCCTGAACATCGACAGCATCTTCACTCGCCAGCGAGGCTCCTCTCTGGGCTACAACACCCTGCCTGGTCCCTCTCTCCCTCCGGAGCCCCAGGACTCCCTCCCCTTGGCGGGACCCGCTCCACCCACACAGCCAGGTCTTCAAGAGGTGGAAGGGAGGGAGATCGGGGAGTTTGAGGCGGGGTTTGGGCTGGTCGGGCAGCCCAGGTCTCTGGGCAGCGGGCGGACGATGGGTCCCCCTGCCCCTCCACCTCTGAGAGGGGTGGAGCACCAGCCACGTCTGATTCAGAGGATGGAGAGTGGCTACGAGAGCAGTGAGAGGAACAGCAGCAGTCCCGACAGGTAGGAAACTCACAAATAACAATTACTGTCTTTTCCTTTCTTTCTCTGTCATTCATCATTTTTCCCTCGTGTGGTTTCTTTGTCAGTCTTGCTTTTCCTTGCAGTTTCATTTTATCGGCATCAAATACAAACGTGACATTAACAGCAACAAATGGTCCAACACTAGTGGATCATAACAACAAATCAGTCAGTGAACACATTCATCTGTTTGTATTGTCTGCATTCTCAACATTTTCCCCCTTTTGTCTCTTTCTCTTTCTGTTTTCTTTTTTTTTTTTTCAATAGGGAGGTGGGTCAACAGAAACGGGTGCTGATGTCAGGACCTTCATGGCGTTCGGTGCCCAAGTCAAAGAGCAGCGGTGCCATCCTGCAGGAGCTGCCCTCACCCAGCTGGGGTAGCGGCACCAACACAGGTGTGCATTTGTGCACATATTTTCATGTGGCTACTGTACTTTGCATTTGATTTGATTGATTCACACATTATTCTTTGTCTCCTGTGTGTGTCTGTGTGTGTTCAGGCTCAGGGCGCAGTGAGCTGGACGAGCTGCAGGAGGAGGTGGCGAGGAGAGCCCGGCAGCAGGAGCAGCAGAAGCGGAGGGAGGCCGAGCGGGAGGTGGCCATGGGATTCAACCCCAAACCCAGCAAATTCATGGACCTGGACCAGCTCCAACACCAGGGTACGGATGAAAGAAGGATGAAAAGAAAAACAGAGGGTAGGAGTGGGTGGTGGAGGAGGAGAAAGAGATGTATGGAAGAATAGACGTTTCTGGGAAGAACAAAAGTTATAGAGTTGGTTCACCCAAATTATGAAAACATATTTTTCTCATCACCTCTCTATTGGTATCTAACCATGAAGATAGATTTGGCTTTGTTCATTCAAGTTTCAAGTTTTATGTCTTTCAGACTTCTATCTCCTCACAGCAGTTCAGCTCACAGCAGTTCATAGGGGATATTTCTTTGGTCAGAATTACTTCAGATGAAAACTGTTCACAGTGAGTTCCAAACTTCACAATCTGAACTGCTGGTTACTACTAATGAGAAGGGAAAGTGTATGTTTTCTGATGTCAATTTGTGTGAACTGACCCTTTAAGAAGAATGCCAAAAGATATGTTCATTTAAAGCTGCACAGGGCAACATCATATGTTTTAAACCCTGGATAGCAGATCTCAATTTTCACTTCCAAATCTGTGGAATTTCACTTGCAGGTATGTGAGGCTGTTTTCTGTTTTTTTGTTGTTGTTTTTTTACTCTTGCGTCATTTCGTGATTAAGTGTATTTTTATGTTAAGACCTTGCCCGCTGCAGCTTTAAGGTCACATTATCACCTGTTGTCTAGTTTATCAGTGACGGTGACTTGTATGTCCGTGCTTGTCTGACCTCCTCTTTGTCCTCATTCCCATCTGTTAGTCTGTCTCTCCATCTGTCTCCCTCCGTCAGTATTTTATTTATTTATTTTTTTTAATGTGTCTGTTAGTTCATTGCGTGTTACTCTAACTCATACTGTACATATTGGATTTTTGTGTGTCATCCATGAGTGTTTTATGTCAGAATAAGTGTGTGTGTGTGTCTGTATCTAACAGTTCCAGCTGGGTGGGAAACTCTCTCAGTGATCCCAGTCCAAGTTCAGAGCTCTGATGTCTTGGCCAAACTCTAGGGAGTTTACAGTGTGTGCATGTGTGTGTGTGTGTGTGTGTGTATGTGTATGTGTGTGCTTCTTAATTTACAAAAGAGTGTGTGTGTGTGTGTGTGTTCTTCTATGTTTTTTTTCTTTATATACAGTATGTGTTTGAATATATGTTACTCTGTAACACATATGTACACTGTATGTATTTATTGATTTACATACATACAAATAGTCATGTATGTGCATGTGTGTGTGTGACTGCGGGTTCCAGATCTATAGATGAGCGACTTGGACTCAAGATTTTGGCCTATACCATTAGCAAATGTTATCATGCTAACATAATAAACTAAGGTAGATACCATTATACATGATAAGCATCAGCATGTTAGCATGCTGACATTAGCATTTAGCTCAAAGAACAGCTCTGCTTAAGCCTCACAGGGCTGTGAGCATGGGTTGTTTAATCTGTCTCTCGGGTCAAACCTTATGGATTTGCAATTCTAAATCCCTAAAGTCACAATAAGGACTTGAGAATCCAGACTTAACTCGTATCTGATTGGTGTGAGACTTTAAGGCAAAACAGTCAAAAGTCTTTTTAACAAAAACCCAAATAAAATGTTGAGCAATAAAAATTAAATAAAACTCAGATAGACACTTGAAATACAAATACATTGAAAGGATCTTAACTACGCTACTCACATTCACATGCAATGTCATTTTAATGATCAATATTCAGATAATTGAAATATATGACTTGAAAACTGGTGACTTGACTTGGACAAGAAATGAGACTTATTCTGACAGACTTGACACTTGAATTGAAAGACAGCTGTGGTGTGTTCCTGAAGTGTTTGTTCATGTTTCTGTATATGTGTGGTCCATGCATCGACAAATTTTAATTTTCTGTGTGTGTGTTTCTATATTCAGTGAACATGTGTGTGTGGGTGTGTGTGAGACCGAGTCATGTATGAACTGCAGGTGTGCAGGTTTTCCCCTCCAGCTCAGCACTAACTAAATCTATATCAGGGATTATTATGTTGTGTCCTGTCTGTCCTACTGTGTGTGCTTCAGTGTGTTCAGCCTCATGTACCTGACACACACACACACACACACCCCTGTGAATACACTCAACCTTGATGAAGTGAAAGGACGCCTTGCGAACGAACAGATGGCATCACTATCGGTGCGATTACATAACAGAATTTGGGTTCCCACATCCGTATCGATGGTTTCAGGCGGACTCCAGACAATCTGCCTCAGTGTTTTAGAGGACGTTACAGCCAACAACAACAACAGAGCTGCCATCAGCCCTGCTTTATTCTGTCTCTATCAATCAAAAGCATGCAAGATCAAGCCAAGAGGGGTGATGGCTGCTCTTTTGTTGTCCTTTTCTTCATCTTTTTGATAACACACTAACACCATCCAGGGTGCGTTCACAAGCCTTCGCACTAAAGAAATCTTTTGACCCCCCCCCCTCCGTGTCTGTAGCTTAATGAACGTAGCCTCAACTTTGCTCCTCACTTATCTAATTTAGACTTTTTGACTTACTAACTACAGAGCAAATTACATATTGATGCATTTACGGTGGAATTGCTCAGTGGGAAGATATGTTGGGTCTGGAAGTAAAATTTTCCCCCCCATTTTAAAGTCTTCTTATTTCAAAGTTTTCTTCCAGTGATATTGTAGTGATGGCTCCTCAGAGACAGAGATACTGCTGGTTAAGCATGCTGTAATGGTGCAGTGTAGGGAAGAGTGACAGAGGCAGAGAACTGACTCAGTAATGTCTGTTATACAGTAATACATTTTCCAGCATTTGTCAACAGAAGCTAATGATTATAACAAACCAGTTTAAGCTTTAGTGGCAAAGCACCTTAGTGCATTAATCTGAGGGAAGATTCGTGAACTGAAGGTTTCTACAAAGTTTAATTTTTAACTGTAGCTCACCGTTAGCGGCGCAAACAATTGAAATGTAAGCCCTGTGATTATGTTTGTCAGTGTAATGCTCCTGGGAGTCGTAGTTGACCTCCCTCCTAAAGTTTTTATCTAAAGAACCATATATTTCTGACATAGTAGCTAATATTTTGTATGTATGAGAAGTTCTCTAATTGTCAGTAACCTGACGTTGTCAATGCAGACACCTGAAATAAATCCTCCCACTTTGCAGCTCTAAATGTGTATAAAATACACACACGTTGATTTACAGTAGAGGAGCGTAATGCATGCCAGCCCCCTCATAACCACTCCTTCTGCTCTGCTTCTCTTTTCTCTGTCTCTTTTTGTCTCACCTGTTCTTTCACCTTCATATTTTGTCTCTGTCTTAATCTTTTACTCTCTTTCCTTCTCGTGTTCTTCTCTCATTTCCTTTCCTTTTCCTTTTCTCGCTCTTTCTTTCTCTGCCACTCTGTCATTATATCTTTCTGTCTTTTCTCCTTTTTATCTCCTGCTCTGTTGTTAACATCTTCAGCTGTGCTCAGACCCCTGCATGAGGCTAACGCTCATAGCGGATTGGCTGTAGCTGCGTGCATGAGGAGCACTGGGGGCCCAATCAAACGCAGGCAGGAACAGGAAATGGAACGGGAGACAGGATGCGCCCGTCCTCAGGGGCCTCACAGGTACCACACTGCCCCCCCTTATGTGTTCGCAACGGTGCCTGTCTCAGTATCACCTCAGACCCCCTTCCTCCCTCCCTCACTTTGTGTGTTTCCTCAGCTCAAGCTGTCGTCAAACCCACCTCAGGACCCCTCTGTGTGTGTCCTCTGGGTGCTGGCTGTCTAAAAAACACCTCAACACCCTCGTGTGTGTCTGCAGCTCTGGCTGTCCAAAATCCCAGAACCCCTGTTCTTGTAACCCCTAGCACTGCACTCTCACACCCTGCTGTATGTGTGTATGCCTGTCTGAATGTGTGTGTGTGTTCTCAAGCACACATGCTTAACAATACACAGTACCTTCTTATCCCCCTTTGTGTTTGCGTGTTTGTTGCAGTGCAGTAAAAACCTGCTTTGCTGGGCTCTGTGTTGCCATCAAGAATAAAAAGAGAGAGGCTGAGCTGCTCTCTGCTTTTCCGTGCTTCACTGCTTCCCTTGATTGTTGTTGTGCTGCTCTTTGTAGCTGTGTGCTGCCATGGCTTCCCTCTGCTCTTTGTGTGCTGCTGATCTGTCCCTCTGTGCACCGGTAAAGCTGCAGTCCGTCACTGTGTTTCTGTCCTGTGTGCTGTTGAGCGATTGCAGCCACAGATCCAGTGCTGTGGATAGGATTTTGCTTTGTTTTTTGTGCTCTTTGCTGCTGTGTATGTGTGTTACGGTAAGTCAGTCTGTTTCTCTCCTGATGTGTTTTTTTTTTTTTTTTGTGAGCAGAGGAAAGTGAATTTCAGCAGTGGAGTTTTTGTAGAGAAAGTGCTGAGTAAAAAAAATGCCAACTTTAATATTTAAAAAGAGTGAGTCTGCACATCGAGAATGTGAGATAAGAAACTAAACACATTTAGCATTGTTAAATAATGATAACAACTAGACTTACAAGCAAGTGTAACAGGGTCCAAGCACTGGCATTTTATAGACCAAACAATCAACCAAAGAAATAGTAAACAAAATGTTTATCAGAGGGATATAGAAAATCATTATAATGAAAACAGACACACAATAAGAACTATTTTTAAAAAGGTTATTTTGGAATTTAGGTTTTAAATTCCAGAGTCGAGTGGTCTAATTTGCAAATGTCTTGTGTCTTCTGGTTTTTCAGGTTATTATCTTAACATCTAATGTAAAACATTCTCCTATTAGATCTTTCAAGGAGTCTTTCTGTTGCACTTGGAGCAGCTGATTAGATAGAGGCAATGATTAGAGGTGCTAACTAACTTAACTCGTGTTAATGTTGGGTTTAGTCTCTGTTTCATTAGAACTCAGTTTAAACTGCAGCAAAATTTGTGAAAAATTAATATTGTAAATCCAAACTGTTAACAGCAGCCCTGAAGGGAAGGAGGAAGAGGAGGTAAAGCTCAGCACTCAGCCTCCTTTATTACCTCCCTCCTCTCCCCTATTGATCAACACAATCCTCTGATTTATAGCGCGCTGCTGCAAAGCCTGCTGGGTAATTACTAAGGCTGAAAAGAGAGTTAATGTGGGGGATGGGGGCAAGCTCTCACGCAGAAACGTACAGGTCTGTGCACACTTACATCAAAATAGACACACACAAATTTACAGACTGGCTGTTCACATATACAAACACACACACACTCACACACACACAGAGAGAGAGGGCAGAATAGATCTACTAATGTTCAACATATATCATATCCTCCACGTATCAATGTATGTAGATCAATAAAGTAATATAGTGGCTCAGTGAGACTGAATTACTCTATATTGTAGGAACCACATTTATTTTCAGGGTTGATGCACTGCACCAGTTGTCGGTGCAGCAGAGGGCAGATTGCTGTTTTGAAAATCAGATTAAAGTCAAATCGCTGGTTGTTTGAACTGGATGTGCTCAGATCAGAAAGTTAAGTTTGCGATCCGTCAGTCAGTGGAGCTGAGCTTGTGCCTGACTCATGAACAGCATGGCTGTGCACAATGCGATGCTTGCACAAGGCTGCATCATTGTGTGTTTGTAGCTGTTTGTTCTGTATGTAAGTGAGTGTGTGTGTGTTTGTAAGTGTGTGTCTGCTTGTTTATCCTGGTATGCTGTTGTGACCTTCCCTCTATGCAGTAACTCACCTGACGTCAGAGCAGTTCTGGTTTTTTTTCCTTTATTTTCATGCTGCTGGCTGACTGACACCCTCCCTCTCCTGTGTCCTCCAGTGAACAGCCTGGCCCGGTCCAAGTACTGCTGACGCCCAATCAGGAGGAGGAAGAGGACCAGGCAACGTCCAACCAGGACGCTGCTCTGTGCCCAGACCCGCCCCCTCCACCATATCGGCCCTCTCCCCCTCGACCCCCGCTCACCCTCACCATCACTCACCCTTGTGCCCCTTCCAGCCAACGGGAGGAGGAGGAGGGTGGATATGTGGGGAGGAGAGGGGAGGAAGGCGAGAATGGGAGGGAGGGGACGGGGGTGAGGCTTTGTGAGTTGCTGCAGGCTGGGGGGGTGAGTGTCAGACCTCTGGGGAAGCACTTAGCCATCTCTCTGCCCTCGCTTCCTCTGCGTCTCTGGGATACACACACCACACACTCCACACACCTTGAACCCACACATGCACATCCTCCCCCTCCACCCTTTACTCCTCCCCTGTCTTCCCCTCTGGAAGCCTCTGGGCAAAGGAAACCTCTCACGCCTCTCTGGCAGCCCCCGCGACCCCATTCCCCCACCGGTGCTGCTCAGCACCGGCCGAGGCACGAAGCTGCCTCCGACAGCAGCACACGCCACTGGTCATCCTGGAGTTTGGACCGCCCTGACGCCGTGGTGACGCCTTACAACACGCCCCCAGACTGCTGTGTTCCCATCAGGCCACAGACGTCCAGCCAGAACTACAGCTACAGTTGCCAGTCCTCTCCAGGGCATTACAGCTCCCACTATGCCTCAGGGCAACACAGTGACCCCTGCTATGACCGCGAAGAGGCTGAGCTTTCTGAGCTTGACTCCCTTTACCAGGCCAGTCTGCAGGCTGGAAAGACAGGTACACCTACACACACACACACACATATGCACAAAACCATGAGATGTTTAGGTTGGTTGAAATTTATTTCAGCTGCATGCATGAATCATTTTTGTGCACCTGACATGAATCCCTAAGGAATGTATAGAGAACTGAAATGATAGGTCAACTAATCAATTAGTTGGTTGTCAAAAAATGTATAACAACAGTTCTGATAATTGGTTAATGTGTGGTGTCACATTACTTTACTAACTCACAGAACTTTGCTTTAATTCTGGGCCGAAATCCAAAGTTTTCCACAGATAAATTACAGGCAGATGTTTATAAATTGATGCATAAGACACCGAGTTTTTATTTGTGTAATTTGTGGTGTAGCGATAAAATATGGCATCTTGTGTTTGAACAGTTTACTCAATAAGTGTGATATATTGCTTCAGTGAAGGATTGGAGCAGAATTCATATTGAATGTATAAATTATGTTGTCAAATTGTATGCGACAAATGTTTTATCTTAATGGTAAATTTAAGAAGAACACACGGAAAATAAGTTCAAGTTGGGTGAAACACACGGCATCCAACACGCTTTGTTCATGTTTTAACTTGCTGCGTGTGTTTTCAGGCTGCAGCCCATCAGAGAGGCTCATATCCAGGGTGGGAGGGCAGGCTCGCTCAAAGACTCCCAACGCAGACATGGAGAGGAGTGTGTACGGGGCAGACTGCACCAGCACCCCCAGCTACCTCAACAAGGTAACACCTGTGTAGTCTTTCAAACAGAATCCCCCTCACATGTTCACTAGTCATCATTTGGATTTATTTTCCATGCATGTGACAGACATTTTCTCCCTCTGCAGCCAATGATGTTGCGGGATCTGCGTTTTGGGGTGGAGCCTGATGATGGGGAAAATCTGAGGCGAATTGGACGCAGCCTGAGTGGCACAGTAGTGACCTCGCGCCGCAACCGCCTGACTGCAACCCGTAGCTTTGTGAGTGTGACTTCCTGTGCTCTGCTGCCCCCCTGTGGTCATGCTATTAAACTGCATTTGCCTGATTTCCCGCCGTGGCACTTTACGCATTGCTTTTCCCTGTGCTCTTCTTCCCCGCTGTTTGTCCTGTTTCTTCCTCTTGTCCTGCTTTTCGATTTCCTGTCTGTCCTCCTGCTCGTTGCTTTTCTTCTTTCTCTTTCCTCTTTCTATCTCAAAGGTGAAGCAGGCTGATGTCAGTGCCTCTCCTTGCTTACTTCCTCTCTTCTGAGCCCCTGTTGCTATTCCACCACTATCATCTCCTCCATTCTCCTCATCACCAACACCTTCTCATCACCACCTCCCTCCACTGCTTCACAGGTAAACACTGGGCTGAGCTCATGTGACGTTACACTTACTCTTTAAAGGAAAATGCCAGTCATGTGCTGAAGACTGGGAACAGTATGTTTACTGTGTTTCCTTGGTTCAGTTACTTTTTGTGCCAGATGAGTATGTTCAGAGCACTTTCTAAAATCAGGTCAGAATTGCAAAGTAAAATTCTTTTCCTGATATTTTATTATTCTTCTGGTGAACATTTTACTTTCTGGCAAAGCAGACTCATCTAGCACAAAAGCAGGCTAAGCCGCTATTTGCACGTAGCTATATCCTGGGGATGTGTACTGATTTGTAACAACTATGGACAGCCAAAGGTCATTTTCATCCCTGTGCGAATCTGTGATGTGTTAAATTGTAAAATTTCCAGCAGGAGTCACCTACATTTTGCACGCTAACTGCAACTAGAAGCCACAGAGGGGATATCTGAGCAGTTTAAATAGAAATTATAGATATCATTTCAAAGAATATAAACAAATGTTCAAAATATAGTCAGTGTGACCTAAATCTTCTTTCAGGTGGTAACTTCAAGACTGAAGTTGTGGAATAAGTCTCATTTTAATCAGAGGAACCAACAGAAACAGTACAATGGCTCTTGTATTTCCATTCTTTGAAGGTTTATCCTGTGCCAGAATGACACAGAATAAACCTTGCTGCCCGGCCTGGTTTGTCTGCGTCATTTAAGGTCCCTCTTTTGTAGAACTTAAAACGAAGCAAATGCTCTGACAGACAGAGGTGTCAGTTCCATTTTTTTTTTTTTTTGTTTTTTTGTTTTACACCTCTTCACTTTCAAAGTGCAAAAATCACACCTCACCGAGTGAGGTGAGGCCAATGCACATATATCTGAAGTATTTCTACAAGATGGGGTTAGGGTTATAACATGTTATTTAAAGCATCAGTACGTTTGTGCTCTGTACTCTTTAAATCTCAATTTTCAAAACACATCTCGTTTGTGGATCGCTCAAACTGATTCTCTCTTTTCTCTCTTCTTGTCCAGGAGCTGTCGGGCGGTGCAGGGAGCTTCTGGCTGTGTCTGACGGGGGTCAAGCTGTCCTCTGACCAGAGTCCCGCTCTGTTTCACTAATGTCTCACTGCGTCCACTTTCACATGGGGCAGCAACACCGGGGTCGCCGGCGGCCTCACCTTGATGGACCTGCGATTGGCTCAGGAGGATCAAACTCAACTCCGTACCTGTTCTTTCTCCTTCTCCGTCAGACAACATGCACACGCAAACACATGCACGCACACATGCACATCTGCACTGACGTAGAGCCTCCCTCAGCGCCTGCAGCACCCTGCTTAGCCCCCTCCTTGCCCTCCCCGCCCTCCTGTAACCTACTATTCTGTCTATGCAGTCACTCTGACCCCCAACTACAACCTCAACCTTCCCCCCTACTTCCCGGGACTGTTGTTTCTTGTCTCCCCCTGGGTTTTCAGAGGATTCCCCTGCGCAGTCAGTCTGGCGAGCATGCCGCTTTCAGTGGTGTTGTCAGTTTGGCGTCGGTGGCTCACTGGCCGGGTCTGACTGGGACCTGAGTTCTCGGCAGACTCGCCCTCCACCCCACAGGACCCTTGCAGCTCAGGGGGAGGCTCTTACCAAGTAGCCACGCCTCTTCCTCTTTCTTCACGGGCATTTCCTGTTGGACGCACACGTAGCCGAACTGGGTCTGTTTCAGATGGACAGCCATATTTTTTCTCTTTTTGTTTTAGGGTTTGTTTGTTTTTTCTTCCTGTGTGCGCGCACAGTAAACTCGCCCGAGACCGAACTCTCTAATAACTAAAAGTCATGTACAGAAAAACTCATGTATGAAACCTGTATGTTAATTAATAAGACCTTATGGAATGTTGATAATAATTAACGAATATTGATAAACTTAAAGTGGTACTTCCTCATGTCTGCATTTCAAATACGAGTGGAGTGCACTTCACAAGTGTCTAGCTGGAGTTTCCGCCCCCAAACCGCTCGTCGACCTAATGACAGCTCTCCCGTTTCTACCGGGAGATTAAACAAGAAAAGCGCTTCCTTTTTTCTCTGCTTCTTTCCTCTCCTCCATTCCTTTCTTGCTCTCTTTTATTCTCACTTGCTTTCTTTCTTCCAAACAGGAAACAGTAGCATCAGAAATAGGCCAGCAGGGGAGGAAAGTCGAGAAGGAATTAGAGAATGTAGGTTAGGAAACCCTTCTCGTAGGCTTTATCAATGAAAGTAGAGATGACTCAAGTGCGCTTTGCAAGGTTACTTGGCAGAAGTGCACTTTCCGAAGGCTATCTGACTGAGAAGCAGGTGGAGAGAAGTCGTTGGTGTTTGTTTTACTTCAAGGCCTCAGGTGAACTTCAGTGGCACTTATGAATTCACACTTTTATTATTTCTCCCACCCACTGAAACTGGTTTTGAGACCTCAGATGTGAATAGGAAAACGCTCATCTTCAGCCTGAGACAGTGACATGTCTAATATGAATATGCTTTATATGATATATATGTATTAGAGGTATATTTTCAGCCAGTGAGCTACCTTCTTCAGAGATGTCAACCATTCCTCAGTTGTATGAAGTTATTATACAGTAATGAACAGTTATAACTTAATTCACTCCCCCCTTACTGAGTAGCATTCTGACATTTGTAGAGTACATTTATTTATGCTTTATTCTATTAATTATCATATAAAATAACAAAGTCTTTATTAAACAACGGGCCAATGTGAAGTTCTTCAAGAATTTACTGATGTTGATTGATCGTTGTAACTAAACCAAAGGTTGGCACTTAACTCAGAGAGCATATTTAACATTGCTGTTTTTGTTTTTCATTTAGGTTCAGATCTTATTGTTGTTTTTTGTTTGTTTGTTTGTTTTGGGTTCTGGATGTGGGAGAATGTAGCCAATTGTAGCGCATGAGTCCGCTATGCAAATCAACCTTCCCTCATGATCCTGTATCAGAGACAGTTAGGAGGCAGACACACCCACCCACGGGCACTCTCATGGACTCTGGCAGAGACACGGAGAGGAGGAAGAGAATCTCATGTTTAATGCTGCTGGTGAACTTTGTTGTTCTGCATCTACTGCTACGTTTTCAACCAACGGAATGCAAAAAGACAGCAACAAGGAGGGAGAGATCCAGGTGGAGAACGAGAGCGAATGAATGTAAACTAAAGGATGAAAGTGTGTGTTTGCGAATGCCATGGTGGTCAGAGACAGAGAGGGGTGAAGAGTAAACGACTGAAGATGGTTTATTGTGTGTGGGTGTGTGTAGACTATGTGTGTCAGTTCTGGGGTGGTGTTGCTCGGGGAAAGAGGGAACCTGTATTTTTGCAATAAAGTTATTACCAATGCACTCCCACAGGGGGCGTAACCACAGTAACATGTCTGTCATCATTTTCTTATGGAAGGATGAGGAGAAAAATACTTTGAAATTAATGTAAAATCTGTCAGAGTAGTGCGCCGTACTGAAAGAACAACACTATCAGTCTAACTCAGACTTAGCTTTTCAGTGTTGAGTCTATTACGTAGATATACATATATATATATATGACTGTTCTAGGGAATTAAACGAGAGCAATCCTATGATGTATACTTATTTCAGCCTTCTACAAAATGCAGTGCAAGACCATAACAGCCATTACCTGTTTTTACAGGCAAAAGAAAATCTATACACTGTAAATCATTTCAAACTGGTTGAAACTTCTGCCTTAATGTGAGTTAACTGTTCTTAGACTGAGTAATTAGCTCAGAGTCACATTAAGGATGACATTGTGGGTTTCTGAAGCAAAAACATACAAACAAATAAAAGATTCTACAAAATGCAATAAAACCTACGTGTGGCTCTGCAGAGCATCTGTAAGTGCAGTTTCTCAAGATGCTTTCTGCAGTGTGGAAACTATACGTCTACACTAATGTGAAAGTTTATATGAACATCAGAGTTTTACACAGTAACTGTCTGTAAGTGTCTGCCGTTTGCAGTTTGGCCCACTACCACTAGATGTTAGCAGCGATACACTGTCCTGCCACATGTATTCCTGCAGCGCTTTCAGTCAGTCCCATTAACAGAAGTATTGACAGGCTGTCATCAATGACATATAAACACTCTCACAAAAACACACTCACCCTGTGCACTAAGCCTTTTGTTGTCAAAGTTCTTCTCTTGAAGTGACAAAACTTTGACAGAGTTCTTGCTGAGGAAAGATGAAGAAGAAAACTCAGAAATCCCTGCAGAGCAGAGAAAAGGTGATGAATCAATAGCCATTTCCGTTCACATACACCTCTCTCCAGTTCATTTAGTGGTTCTTTTATATGTGTGTGTGCAAGTGTGGGGGGTGAGGGTTTGTTTGACTTGATGTCTCTTAGAGAACAACTGACCTGTATTTGGGGTTAGGTTGTTTTTGTTAAGTGCAGGCAGTTTTAGTGTTCCCCTCTCTTCACATCTTAAGAAGCTAGAATGTACCTAGAATGTACTTTTCTCTATATATAAAATAATCTGACTGAAAACGTTTTTTTAAAAAAATCAGCAGTGAGCAAACGTGACATTGGGCAACGTTTTCAGAAAACTGCAGGCGATTCCAACACAGAAAATGAGGCTAAGGTGCATGTGGATGGAGAAGATGCACAAGAAGAACATGATTGGGCTTTTTCATGCAGATGTTAACATCAGTCAAGATGTGTATGAACTCGCAACCAACACAAAGGTGTGTAAATGTGATGCTAGAGAAGCGTCTCATTAGAGACAGAGTAGTGAGTGGGATAATCTCTTAATGAATGAGACGTTGCTAAGAGAAGCAGACACCTCTCTTAATAGTGCTATCAGCATTTGTCAAGCATGGAGACCACCACGGCACAGCTGAAACAAATATGTGAGGAAGACATGAGCACACACACAAGCAAACATGTAGCTGTATGAAAACAGAAACACAAAAAGCACAAAGACAAATTGAAAAATTCAAAAGCGATAATGTGAAAGGGACACGCACCATGTACCAGCATTGGTCAATGTAGCACAAGCTAAGGAATCATTTAATTACCAGTAAAAAAAAAAATATATATATATATATATTCAAAGTACAGCTGAGGCAGATGGGGATGTAATTAGTTTTGCAAATTTCTGGTTATAAACCAAATTATTGAATAACTTAAAATTTTGACCTGAAGATGGTGGTGGATTATTACAATTCATTCTGTACATGAATGTCTTATCAAATTTCACAATCCATCCAACAGCTGCTGAGATATTTCACACCAACCAGCAGATCGACAGACAGACAGACATTTTTCTTCCACGCTGCTTAGAGTGACAAAAAAAAAAAAAAAACATGGACAGGAAATGTCAAAAATCAGAAATGAATGAACTTAACTTCATATCTGACACATTTTCTCAGACAAATGTCACATCATTTACCCTGCTGATCTTAATGATAAACATACAGATATCAGATCTATTTGTGCTAGTTTAGACTAAAATTGCAGTCTCAGGTAATCAAGGTCTGCGAATGGTGGCGAAGGACAAGGTAAAGCCTGAAAGCCTGTGTTGAAATGAAGTGGGTCAACAGAATAAATGGAGATGTCGCAGCCAACCAAGAAAACAACACAGATTATTCACTTTAAGAGTATAAGGCTGTCTTTCCAGGATTGGGCTGCCTGGATGGAGAACACACCACAATGGAGGAAACTGCAGTAGCAAAAGTTCACACTTCAAGAAAAATTATTACCTGACGGAGGGCTAAACTGAAAGAAGAACTCCACCGGCTGGACGAAATTGAAGTTGTTAAGAAGACTGATGAGCCCACAGAATGAGAAAATGCAAATAATGTAGCAGGAAAGCCAGCAGGCAGTGTTGATCCACAAAGTCTAAATTTAGCAATAAAACGTGAATTCTATTATCCTCGAGCTGTGAATGTTTAACATCTTCAATAGTGCAACAACCTGCATTATGAAATAACTTCAAAAATAAATACCAACTTATTGTATTCAAAAGTTTCTGGAGGGGGGGATTTCTGAGATATGATACAGCTCAATGAAAAGTCGGGGGATCACCATACTTATTACAATATATCTTGAGGGGGACAAGAATGTCTATACCAAATTTCATGGTGATCCATCCAAGAGTGGTCAATAAAAGGAAAAGTCGGAGGATTATCTAAGTCGGTAGGATTCTCCCTCTGAAGACCATGAATCTTTGTACAGAATTTCATGGCTGTCCATCCAAAAGCTTTTGATATGCTTCAGTCTGGTCCAAAGAGATGGACCGATCACAACAGACCAACACGGTCATCCCTCGAGCCATGCTGCTACTGTGGCTAAAAATTCTCAGAATAGTGGGGATTTCGCCACATGATCACATAAAACCCACACTTCCTGCTCTCAAATCAGGTTTAAAATGTCTCATTCATGTTGTGGAAAACACATGCAGATGGTTGTAATCCTTAACTGGTTTTTTTTTTTTTTTATCCTATGAATCACAGCTCAGCTCCTGACAGGAGGGTGTCTGACAACAGATTCCAGCAGCACAACAGCAGATGACAGCGCATACAATTATCAAACCAGTCAAAGACATATTGAAAAATAGTTTAAGAAAGCTGGACTTCAGTGGAAGTTAAAAGAACAACTATTGAACCCAGTTGAAACATAGTGAAAACTCCTGATGGGCAAGTCCACAAAACAGAAAATCCCTTTCTGAAAATGACCAAACTGTAGAAATCCATGGATAAGACTGAGAACCCAAATCTAAACATGCCGCTAATACAAGAGTAAAATCCTAACCACATCACTCAGAGAGGCATGTGTGGTCCTGTGACTCAGTCAGGACTTCAAACCCTCAAGGGATAAAATTGTGAGAAAACCCTGGAGGCCTATTTCTGTTAAGAAAAGAAAACTGCATGAAGCGTAGGAAATTGTGAGTCCTCCAAGTCCTCCAAATTAAACACCACATAAAAGCTTTTTCAGACCTGTTGCCCCCATTAGCAGGACGGCATTTGTCAGCGTCTTTCAGAACCGTTACAGCATCATTGTTTGGGTTCAGATAGCTACTTGGTAAAGGTATTGACTGTGGTCATGGTCAGAGGGAACCAAACTGAATTAAACGAGCATCAGTCTCCTGTGTTAAAATGCAAAAACCCCATCCAACAACCCCACCTTCCTGTCCGAGCAAACTTTGTGGGCTCTTTAAACAGCTACATCCTCTTTTACTCCCAACACCAGTGGTTGGGAATTTCCTTTTCAAGTTGGAGGGCTCTGTCACTTTAAGACAAACAAGTGCAGTTTCTGGGCATTTGCTGAAACAACCTGTGGCAAATACCCACCTTTGTTATGAATGCTGCACAGGACCTGTCACTGCTTCATTCATGATTCAAGAGACTGTTTCTATGTTTAAACCTGCTTGTTGTATCCACACTTAATAGGTTATTCCTACTCATTCCCATGAATGCTCAAATTGTTCAGCATTTCAATGTCAGCTATTGTTGAGCTTGGCATTGGTGTATTTTTCTTGTTGTGTATGTGCAATCCATCCATCCATCCATCCATCCTGTTCCTTATTGTGTGTCTTTTCTCTTCTCTCCTCTCCTTCCCTCCTCTGGTGTTGGCACTGCCGGCAGTTGTGCGGGTCGTGTCAGACGTCTGGGGCTGCCTGTCACGGCGCAGAGAGGAACGCACGTGCAGGAGACTCACGTGTGCTGTGGTTGCACCCAGGCGCTCACGCTTTCTGTAGGAGAGTCATCGTGGGCTAAAAATAGAGCACCGAAGGAGGAGGGAGAGGAGCTGGAGAAGACTGTAAAGGAGAGAAATAGAAACTTAGGGGTTATTTTTATCTCATGCGTCTCTCTGATGCAGCCCATGCAGGCGAGACTTCTTCCCTGTGAAAATCCTTTTGCCTTTTCCACTTGTTAGTCTATTTTTGTCTTTGTGCGACCTCCCTGGTTTCTAAACTCTTTGTTCAGTTTAACTAGGAGTTTTTTCTTAAAGCAAGCTATGACGCAGGGTTACAAAGTGGATGGATGGCATGTAGCTTTTCCCTGTAAAGACACCCACACATCACCACTCCCACACAGGTACTGCAAGAGTCGGTTCAACTTTTTGGACAAATCAGTGCACTTTACATCAAAACACAGAGAACTGGTAGTTCTTTGTACATGTTAGCAACAACAGCTTCAGTACATACATTCATTAATCACCATCATTCATTAATTCACTCACTGACACGTTCAAGTCTCCAATATATCCTTTCTTTTTCTTTGTCTCTCTCCCTCACTTACTGATGTTTTGGTACACTTGTGACAGCACTGCACTGACTTATACTTAGTGACCAGAGAAATAGAAACCTTACCATAAATGTCATGAAAAATAAAATACCAAATTCCTGTAAGCAGCTTACAAGTGAGGGACAGCACTAAAACTTCAATACAGTAGAAGATCTTCAAGTAAGCACTAGATCTTTTCAACAAAGTGCAAAGAGATCAGTAAGTGCTAGTTAAGCATGTTGGGGTGTTAGAGGTGCTCTTGGAAGAGATTAATCTTCAAGAGATTCTTGAAGATAGAGAGGGATGCCCTTCCTCTGGTATTTGGTATCAGGTTCCACCATCAGGGATCCACAAATGAGAACAGTCTGGACTGTGATTGCCTTGTATACAGGGATGACAGTGTCAGACGGCATGCCTTGGGGGAACACAGTGGCTGAGAAGGAGCATGAGCCTGTATGATTGAGTTGAAGTAGATGGCTGTAGACCCAGAAGTCGCTCTGTAGGCAAGCATTAGTGACTTGAATTTGATTCGGGTGGCCATGGGTCACCAGTGGAGGTCAGTGAGCAGGGGAGTCATATGTCACCTTTGAGAGCTGATCAAAAACGAGAAGCGTTGCCACATTCTGGACCACCTGTAAGGGTTTCACTGTGCATGAAGGGATTGACTGTGGTCAAGGGCACTGAAGTAGTCGAGGTGAGAGATGACCATGGCTTATACCAAGAGTTGGCTGGCGTGTTGAGTCAGGATAAGGAGAATTTGATGTTGATATTTTTGTGGAGACCGTGACTGGGGATGACTAAGTTCAGTCTTTGAAAGGTTTAGTTGAAGGTGGTGTTCCTTTATGCACGTGGATATGTCTGAGAGACAAGTCGCGATCATGAGGTCATCTGGAAAGGATTACAGGTATAGCTGGGTGTCGTCTGCTTGTTGTCAGACTACACTGTAATTTTAGCAGCACTGCCAATGCAGCTGTTTGGGAATAACCACTGGTTAATAGGTAGGGTTTAACAGCTGCAAATATATCACTACTGACACTCAAAAATCATGTAAATGGGAACAATTCCATTGTGAATTCAGCTGTTTTAAACAGTACAGGTGATCACACAGAGAGTGGGGCGGGGCTAAAGTTTAAAGGGCAGAGTAAACGTCTGTGTCTGCACCAAAGTTAAAAATGTTCTCTGTAGTCGCACAATTTAAATGTTGGCGTAGCCGATCACACAGCTGTTTCCATTTAGATGTATTTATGTTGATTTTGTCAGAGGACCTCACTACCATAAAATATGCGAACACAGTTCATTTTAACATGAAAAGAGCACATTAAAAATTAGATGGCTCTGTGCAGATGTGGGCTAAGTGTGGACCATCAGTCAAGTCAAGCCATACGTGTCCACCTGATGACACCTGAGCTGAATGAAGACAGTAAGAGAAAGCTACTCAGAAAGCTACTAAGTGGACCACTGAGTTAAGACTCATTCTGTCTAGAAGCTTAAGCTGGCTGTACCTGTCCCTGTATTTAATATTGGTATAGGCATGTATGTGAACTGACGTGAGTGAAAAACTAATGCAATGTGAACAGAACTCCACTTATAAAACAGCTTTTCCCCCTAAGATGGCGACAACAACAGTTGCTATTCCTGCTGCTATTCTTCACAACGTAGTTAAACAAGCTTGAGCGCACGGACACAGACAGACACACACACAGACACACAGACACACACACACACAACCTGACATTATTTTCTACAGAATAAAAGTAAAAATTCCCTTTTAGGGCTTTGAGCAGCGGCCCATCTGCCATTCCAGAGCAAGGGGATGTTTTTTTCTTTGTGAAAATCTCCTCCTCAGCCCTGCTTGCTGACAGAGTTAGAATATCGAAGAGATTTAATGCAGGCACCACAGTTAGGAAGGAAAAAAAACACATGGGAATAATGGCTGGGAGATATGTGAACAAGCCGTAATCACTGCAATTATTATTATCAGTATCACCACTTTTGATTTCAGCCGCCAGCAGCACACTCAGTTCCCCCTCTCGGTGTGTGTACGATGGAAGTATTCCAGTCTTCTATTAAGGGCCCCAAGTTGGACATTAACCCTTAATTTTAATGCCAAGGGCATCCACTCTCTACAAGCATAATGTATCTCTTACTTTTTTCCTTCACCTTATTTTCAACTCACCTCTCTTGTTTTATCATTTCTAGCTCACATATCCTTACACCACTCTCTCTGACTCTTTGGCTCTTTTCTTTTCAATCTTCCTTATTTGTCTCCATCCCTCTCTTGTGTTTGATCCCTTTCAGTCATCCTCTCCATCTCTCTCCTCCAGCGTCTCATATCTCCTGACTTCATCCCTCCAGATCTCGTGGCTTAACTGTTCCCTGTCACTCATGTAGTAGCTCCAGCCAGAGGACACATCATTGATTATATACTGAAACAATCGATTGAAATGTTACCTGAAGGGGGGAAAATTATATCATGTTTTAATGTCAGACAACATGAGCAAAGTGGACAGCTGAGACCCAAATGACTTGCCCAACTGAATTAAGTATCTCTACCATGGCTATACAATATACAGCAACAGAATGGCTCTTACTGTTTCATGAATGGCACATTGGTGCGGCATGCTCGTCCCTCACCATCCTGTCATGATCCACCTTCACCTCCCCCACGCCAGCATCCACCTATTGGTAGTCTGGATATATCCTAATTTTTATTCCATGCTGCATAAACAATACAATATTTACCGCTCTTGCACTGAAATTTAATGGTTCAAGATGTAAATTGTGTCCAGCAGAATCATTCGGCATGAGTGGAATTACTAGAGATACTGGGCAAACTGTCTACATAGTGACTGAAGCTGCAGACTCTGTCAGTCCTCATCACTTTATTAGCATTTCCTATGCCTCCAGATAGATTTATCTCTCCTCTTCAGTGCTTCCATCTACCATGCGTTTTTGCTGACCAGCTGAATCATCCTCATCCCAATACCCCATGGCACAGTCATAATTGGATGAACAGCAGGGCACCGTCCAGATTGTATGTGTGTGGTAAGCATGTCACATACACCGGGCCAATTTAATTGCGGACTTAGTTTGTTTAAAAGATGTTTGTTTACATGAGGACGTCAGAGCATCATCCTGCGATCCAGATTTAACAGGCTCAGTGTGACGCCTGCTCAGTGTATGTTTGCATTGAATCCCCACCAGATCTCCATACAGATGAACCGCTCTCACTATCTCACCAGTCATCTCTTTCTCTCTCTTCGACCTGTTAGCTAAACCCTGTGTTATCTTTGGCATCTTTAGCTGACTTGTCAGTTTAAGTCAAGTTAGCCTGATAGTCTGATTAGCCCACAGGGAGCTCTGAAGATCCTGTGGCAGCACAAAAACCTTTACGTGCCACATGCCTCTGAGAATTGGAGGTGTTGCGTAAAAAAATTCTCAATTAAAGAAATAATTCAACACTAAGAATTAGATGAGAACATAGCACTCTCATCTGTGAGCATACAGACTTGAAGGTAGTATCGATCTTTTCATCTTACCCTGGGTAAGAAAGAAAATAGCAGTAATTCCCGTGTTTCTCTGATGTCTTATTGTCTAAATTATCAACAATTAATCAACAGAATAATCAACAGAATGTTGACTAGTGAAGTTCAGTTGTCCAGTTGCAATCCTTGGTTGGATGCATAGTGCAGTGCATGCCAAGAGTAAAAGGGGGATTTGAATGTATGCATTTAAATACGGGTCACACCTGGCAGTACTATACTGTAAACACAGTGTGTGCGTGTGTGTTTGTGTGTGTACTTTATGTACACTATGAGCAGGTGGTGAAAACCTCATCAGATCTCATTTATGTCCTTTGTTTTCTTTGTTTTGTTAAAGGAGATATTTGGTAACGAACATCAACATTTTTTCTGTCTAAAAATAATGTTTGGATGTGGCTGTGCTGCCCACCCCCTCCTGCTCAGCCATTATGACTATGCTTCCTACCCACAATGCAATGGCTGTGTTTTCTACCCCAAAACTCTTCACCTCAAGGGTCACTCGGGAGCAAAAAGGCTTATCTGGCACAGCCTCTTTTGGCAAAATCTGTGTATCCTTTGACATGTTGCCATTTTTTTCTTTTTAAAGTAACTTTGTACTGTTCTGTTTTCATTTTTATTCTACATTTAAAATCTGCTCCCTTCCCTCCCACACACTCTTTACCTCCTCTACCCTTTCCAAAACCTGATGATTATTTTTTTTTTCTTCCCTCTCACCTAATCTTTTCTTTTTGTACACACACGAACAGGCAGAGTCCCGACTTGCTGTTTGTCAGTTTTGACATGCACTCGTTCATCTTGTCTGCCAGCTGTATGAAATCACTTCCCCCGCTTTGCCATTTTAATCTGTTGTGTGCCATTTTAATCTTTTATGTGAGGAGTACACAGGGCAGGCAGATGCTTTTTTTCGTGGTAACTGCATCAAATGAAGACACACCAGCCGTCACGTTGTGATTAAGTGATGTCCTCTGTTTGATTCACTGCCACTCTCCAAGTCAGTACCTCTTAACACTTACTTAGTGTCTCCACAAAAGACATAAACATGAAGACACCTGTGCAGAAATCATAATGCTGTGCAATCTTCTACACTCTATGTCAGTGGCGAAAATGACTTGATGAGCAGGTAATCGTCTTCTGCATCAATACTTCAATTTTCTTACAGTCATTTCCATGCACATTGTACACACAGACTTAAAGAACCAAAACCTTCCATTTCCTGTCTGCAGATATCCTCTGCTCTGCAAAAGCTGACATGTTTATCAGATTTCTCTCTGCAGAGTTCAAAGTTAGCAGGTCCTTCTCTTCTTGTTAGGATCTGTTGTGGGACCGAGACATTACATCACTCCCCTCGCATGTGAATTAATGTTTCCAATGGAGCAAATCAATCATATACTAAAGCATCAGCATTTGCTCTGGAGCAGCAATTTATTTAAATATGTGCAAATGTAGCTTTGACAGCAGCAGAGCCTCGTTCTGTCTTCAATCAAATTTCAATCAAATTTGTAAACTAATTATTTCTTGCACTTCTGTGGGAAAAGACCAAGTACATATTTAATTTCTACAACCCTCTTGAGGGGCAGCCTGATCTTTGATTGACATTGAAAGATACTGTACGAGTTCCACAAATCTGATCTCACAGCCACTACAGCATTTTACTGCTGTCAAATGAAAATTATATGTTTGAAAGGTTAATACTTGCCTTTCAAAAAGGCTTTAAAAAAATCACTCATCTTATTTAATGAAAGAAAAAAAAACCCACCAAGGTTAGACAAAGATGGTTTTCACTGGGCAGCGATGATTAGCTATTGATGTTGTGGGTGGTTTCTTTCCTACTCTGTTACCCGGTGTCAGAGAAGCTGTATAGATGTGGGGATACTCTCGAGTGCTGGTCACTGCACAATTGTTTTTCCAGGTGGTGCAAGACTGTCCATACCTGAAAAAAAAAAAAACACATAGCATAAACATTTAAAACAGTGTGTCCTCCCCATAAAAAGGCAACATTAGCTGATTGTTGAAATGATCTATATAAAAAGTCTTAGGGAGGCAGTCCAGGTGGATGTTTTGGCATATAAAGTTGCCTGGCGCTTCCTTTTTCCTTCTTTCAGACAATGTTGTCTTTCTCAACTATGGTGATCGTTCCCTAACCATGACCAGATATTTAAACATGTAGTTGCTTGGAGCAGCTATAATCCTTTTTTTTTTTTTAAATTGAATGTTAATATTGCCATACAATATTCCTATACAAGAAGGGCCAGAGTCGCCTCCACCTCCTGAGGAGACTGAGGTCCTTTGGAGTGTGTAGGACACTACTA
>JBBMJY010000014.1:13025029-13037182 GCA_037833715.1 Toxotes lorentzi | reverse complement strand
CTCACCCCCTGTATGAGAGAGTGGGGACGTTGGGGAGCTCCTTCAGCCGCAGACTCCTGCACCCTCAGTGCAAAAAAAAGAACGATACAGGAGGTCCTTTGTCCCAACAGTAGTCAGACTGTATAACAACAGTGTCACATAGGACTGCTATGTGACACTGTTTGTCACTTACTTTATATTTTTTCTAGTGTCTTGTGCTACTATAGTAGTACCTTGTGCAATGTTGTGTTTTTTCTATCATGCTTATATCTTATATTGCTCTTTATGTGCTCAATATGTAAATAAACAAATTTCTTGCTAATAAATTTGCCTTATGAACGTAAAAGGTCATAAAAGGTCATAAAATGTCAGTGTTGTCTTTCCAGCTTGTTTCCACCAATCACAAGTGTCCCAAAAAATCTATAAACTCAGGTTTAACTTACCTGAAGAAACCGTTAAGGCGTGAGCAGATGTTGACAGTGCCTCACGTTTGGCTGTCAGGGATGCTTCTCCCCATTTTCATAAAAGTAAAGTGAATTCCAGATATTGTAGAATCACACAATTGCAGAGGATCTCTGAGAATACTAAGGAGTTCAGCATACTTCAGCCAATTGCGTTTTCAGAGCAGATTTGCAGATTCTGTTCTGGTCACAGGACAGAGAATAGCTTTTATTTTATCTTCTTTTTAGATGGCTCCAGAAAAAGGCAGCTTGCTCGTGATCATGGGATCATGAGATACCAATGCAATTTCCTCTAAAGCACAGGATAATTGTTACGCGTTAAATAAAAAATTAATCAACCTGTTATCAAGAAAATTAACTCATAATCACGATTTAAAAGGATTGAACAATGACTTCCCTTGGTTTCTGTAAAATTCTTACAGCTTTGTGTTTGTTGTCTAATGCATATTGTCTATGCATATGTCTCTGTTTTTTAATGGCTTTTTTTATGGTATTTGAGTTTTCATAATAAATTTGACTAGCCTTGACCTGCAGTCACAAGTTTTGGTTAGGGACCAGAAGAAGGAGACGGATGGACTCACCAGGAAGAGGAATCTGCTGGTATCTGACGTGCTGTCTTCTGACTGAGCACAAAGGGCACTTTCTTCTTTCTCTTTGCCTGTCTTCCTCTTATCATCTATGCACCTTCAAACATGCTCTGTGTCGTGGGAATTAAAAGCTTTTGATAAACGTTAGAGAAAACATTAACAAATCAATTTGTGTAATATTGCATTCAGAACACCAGGAGTTTGCTTGATGTATTGCTGAAAACCACAGGTTCTTCTGACTTATGCTATGTTATGTAATATATACACATCACATGCCATGCCCATGTCCATGTTTTGTTGCCACAAACAGCTAATTTACCAGCTGTGTGGGTATTTGGTATAGATATAAGCTTGCAGAGTGTGCCTCTGTGAATCAATGTCCCCTGGAAATTATGCTTTTATGCTTATATGCTACTAATTTGCATGCTTTTGATTCACTGCTCATAATGTCATCCAGAGTAAGTTTTAAACTTAACAAGAAAGAGTTTTAATAGGTATGTTTACAAAGTCACAAAATATTCATAGTAAGCAGCATAACTAAATAAATCCTCTTTTGCAATACAATAACTGTTGAAGGCCTATTAAAATTTAACAGAGACCACAGTGTTTTCCTAACCTTAATCTTAATCTTACCATTTAACACAATCCAGATAGCAATTATTTCTTCCCCAGAAAGTAATTGGCAAAACAAATTAGTAGTATATAAACATAATTTATAGGCAACAGGGTTGCTGTATGTGTGTGTGTGCCAAAGTTAAGACTTGACCTAATGTATAAAGCTTCGATGGAACTCCATTTTCAAGTCACAGCTACAGAGAGAAAATGGCAGCAAAGATGGATTACACCAAATTCAACTACCTGCATTACTACACGTTGTGTCTGCTGTAGACTCCATCAGTTTGGCAAGTGTCACTTTGTCCCAGAATGATTTTGTGACGGCAGTGACAAACACTGCTGCTACATGGAAGAGATACTTGTATTTCTTCATGAGAATCTTCATCTGAGAGATATTTGGAAGGTAAACATTTTATTATTTACAGCACTGAAATTCCAGACTAAAAAAGAAAAGGTATAACCCTCATTTCTCCAGTATCAATGACAAGATTATTTTATTTAAAAAGAACAAAAAAGAAAAAAAAAAGCTTGAGCACTATGTCTTTAATTCATTTTTAGAACACTTTCATATGTATGCTTATGTGCACTATTGTATGTACTGAAATAAAGATGCCTCATTATTACACTAATAAAACTGGATCACATTTTCAGGTGCAGTTTTTCAGTCGCTTTACATGCCACAGTTCAGCCATGTGGCAAAACATTTTCCGATCAGTGTGAATAAAGTAACAAAAGCGAAATCCATCAGTGAAAGCTTGGCCTCCATCTTTGAATCAGAGCGCAGAGCCACATTCATCAGGTGAATCATTGAGGGTATAAGATTATACAGCTAAAGGTACTGCCACACCTAACCACTATGGTTTAAACAAATTCTGCTGTGCTGAGCCCTTTACCATGTATACAGGACTGGTGTTACACACAGCTCAGCAAGAAATAACAGAATATGAGCATTATTAGACAACTCAACCACATTTTATGAAATATGGCAGCCACATAGAAACAGTACAAGAAAAAAGAGGCCTCTTTTTCCAAAAATGTTACGGTAGAGCAGGGCTTGGTGAAATAGCCAAAAAAAAAAAAAAAGATGGGGAACAATTCACCTTTCACTTTTTTTAATGCAACATGAGCAGTAAGATTAAAATATACAACAGCTGAGCACAAATAATGAAAGACCTGCACCACCTGCAAGGCTTTCATCAAGAGGCATTTTCAAGAAATACAGGTTATCCCACACAGCTGTGGAATGATAGTGCTAAGTAAGTACAGCACTAACATCCAGTTTACTCAATAACCATTCTCAGCGTTAGCTCCCTGGAAATATTGCAGGAACCAGGGTCGGACTGAGTAAAGCTGAACCCACACCCCAGGGGCTTCACCTCTCGAAACATCATTTCATAGAAGTGATTCATAGGAGACAGTCATTGCCAGTTTACCACCTGCCACTGCATAATTACTGTCCACATTCTCATCTAACTACTTTGATGAATTAACAGCACACATTGAAAAACAAAATATTAGACTGTGATTAGAGGGATTCTGTTGTATTTAATGGTTTGTTCCTTAGTTCATTCTTACCATTGTGTATTCCTTTTATCAGGCCCACCATGCAGGCCTATTGTTTTGGAGGGAACTGCCCAACACTTCCTGATTTTATGGTATTGGCTGACATCACTGGGCCAAACCAAGTGGAGGTTTTTGTTTTGTTTTGTTGTTTTTGTTTGTTTTATGCATTCAGACATAATGTGTTAGGGCTACTTAAATTTTACAAAGTCATTTAGAAATGTAAACGAGCTTGTACAGAGTGTTAGTTTATTTTTTGTGGTAAGATTACTGTGTACATCAACCTGCTATGTTATGTTGGTTCTG
Organism: Toxotes lorentzi; assembly: GCA_037833715.1. NCBI lineage: Eukaryota > Metazoa > Chordata > Actinopteri > Toxotidae > Toxotes > Toxotes lorentzi. The sequence goes on along the minus strand of JBBMJY010000014.1, from coordinate 13,033,674 downwards.
GCTGAACCAGTCTTCAATGAACACCCTATATAAACAGCTGGAGTTTTTTCTATGGGGGACAAAAAGTGTTGAAAAGAGTTATTTCATTAGTATTTTTTGTTATTTTGCCTGTGTTATACATATATTGGGGAGCACAGTAAAAAATAAAATAAAATAAATAATAAAATAAATAAATAGCCTGCCTACCTACTGTCTTCCTTGACCTTTGAGCGAGACCAGGAAAGAGGGAGAAGGGTAAATAGGAAGTGATGAAGTAGGGTCAGAAGTGTGGAGAGGAGTATCAGATGAAGGGTGATGAAGAGCTACGAATGTGTACTTGAATCCTACTGAGGCCCCTGAGCTCATCACACAGACCGACAGCAGGGATTAGGAAAACCATGGATTACCAGCTCAGTGGCGAGAGGGGATTTCTTTGCTTTATCACAGTGAATGTTCCTCCAGAGCTAAACCCTCCACATCTCACAGAGACATAGACATCAATATGTAGATATATACACACTTACAGTAGTGATGTAATGTCAGATCGCACACAGTGACGTCAGTTTGATACCACTTACTGTGATGTATGCTTACCAGTTTACCATATTAATGCGTCCTTCAACATTCCTTCATTCATTTATGATTAATTAACCGGCAGTATAAATACATTTAAATTTAATTGTTTTTAAAAGACTTTGTCTTCCTCTTTTCCGCCCCTCCAGCTGATGACCACTGCCTCGGTTTCCTAGGTCGAAGCGTGGGCCGTTTTTTGCCACATTCGTTCTCTTTCTCTGTCTTATACCCAGATGCTGTATGTTGGGTTTTCAGCCACAATAGTACTTTATCTCTCGATATCCGCAGCTCATCAGTATCGGAGTCAGAGATGGATGTCTCGTCTACGGCAGAACATCCAATGTTAAAGCAATGCAAAACTGAACAACTGACAGAAGTTACCTCCACATACTGTAGGTATTTGATTTATTCACCTGCAAAGACAAGTCTGTAGTGATGGTCCATTGATGCTTCTCGCCTGCTCCACTCTCTCAGCAGCAATTCCATCATCATTTTCAGAGAGTCAGATCCTGCATCATCTTTACTTTCAAGTTCGAGACCATAACCGGTCTTAAACTGGTCATCTTCCTCTCCTTTTAAAACCTCAGAGCTCTGCTCGTCTTCGTGAACTGTGTAAGAAATATGATGATCACATTAGTTACACAGGGATAAAACTATTTTAAGATACTGCTTAAAAACGAACTGCACTATTAAAAAAAGCACAAAATATCCCCCTTGTAGGAGATTTTAATGATATCACATTATGCATTATAGTACATTGGTGTGATGTTGATGATTTGAGATGCATGCAGTCCAGAAGGACAAGTGCGTTTATTTTATTTAATTCTAATTATGGTCTATTAAAAACACTGCTCTGTCAATGCTGGATGCTTACAGTCTGGTGGTTTACCCATACTTCCTCCTTTTTTTTTTCTCCAGTTCTTGCGATCCCATTCAATGATAAGCTGTTTTATGATCTCCTTGGCTGTCATCTCATCTTTGTTTCCAGTTAATTTGTCACCTCTGTCTTCCTCAGGTTGTGGATCATCTGTTTCACTGAGGTAAAAAAAGGTGTTTCCTGCCACCATCTCCTCCATCTTCTCCAGCAGCTCGGTTACCTGATCATCAGCTTTGCTGCTGTTGTCAAGGACATGATACCTCTTTCCACATTTCTCAATAAGCCAGCGGAGAGGCTCTCCTTCACTCTCAATGTGTTGCTCAATAGTTTTGTCCCCCAGAGCGTCTCCGAATGTAAACAGCACAATTACATGTCTCCACACTCTCTTTCCAAGCAGCCTCATGTTGTCCTTCGTGACTTTTTTTTGTTCATGGGTAAATGACGTGTCAAGAGGCACTGCCAGCAAAATGACATTTGGTGATGGTGAGCACAGAGACACCCCTTGTAACATCTCAGTCCTCGAAGCCGGAGGATTAAACCTCGCTTGGAAGAATTTCCACCATCCAGGAGTGTCCACGATGACGACCTCTCTTCCAGCCACCTTACCACTTTGCTTTAAAGCCGTCGATGTTCTCTCACCAGACTGAAACTCTTCAGCTCTGAAAATCCTGTTCCCAGCAGAACTCTTCCCGGAAAACACCCACCCGACCATCAAAATTCTCAGGTTGGGTTTTGGCTCTGCATAAGAAAACACATATTATAAATCTGGTGACTTTGAAGCACAGTTCTTGTTTTTGCAGTATATTATTTGCATTAATTTTTAAAAATATTTTCTATATAGGAAGCTGGTCTAAAGTGTGGTGGATGTTTACAATGGATAGTTTTGGTAGTAATTAGCTGTTTGCTGTTTGTTTGATTTTCCCAAATAGCTTTAGCAAACCTGAGAATTTATAACCCGATTGTCTGACAGCTGCTGTTTGTTGCCACTACAATGTTATTATTACCAATAGCAATGATGAGAAAGACCCAAGAATCTTCCCTCTAAAAAAAACACAAACAAATGTAACTGGCCTTGCAGGAGATTTCTGAGCCTTCGCCTTTGTGTTTGCGTCTGCAGACACAACTCCTCAGCTTTTTTGTCCACTTCCTTCCCCTTCTCCTGAACACTTTGAATCCGCGTGCTCTCAGTTTCATAACAGCTGTTCTCTGCCACCATGGCGTCAATCTTGTCAAACAGCTGCTTGACCCTCACGTCGTTGTCTGTGCCATCATCACAAAGAACGTGATATCTGTTACCGCAGGCCTCCAGAAGTGACTGGAGTGGCGCTCCTTCTTTACAGATGTAGTCCTCAATAGCTCTGTGGCCTAGACGGCCTTTGTGGCTGAAGACCACAATAGTGTGGTCCCACACCTTCTCACCAAAAAAATGATGCAAGTGGTCCTCTGTTGCTTTCTTGCATACATGTTTGAATGGTAGCTCAGCGTTAATAACCAGGATGATACAATGCAGTCCAGGTGGACACAAGGTGGCGCTGAGAATCGCTTCTGTCTTAACAAGTCTGGGTGTGTCACAGAGGAGATATCCTCGCAGCCACCCAGGGGCTTTGACCAACGTGACTCTTCGCTCACATACTTCTCCCTCTCCCCTCTCACAGTCGAACGTTATATCTACTGCATCAAACACGTTTCTTCCCAGTATGATGTTTCCAACGAGATATTTATGGGAGCTTTTTGATCCCACAATCACTGCATTCAGCTCTGACAGAAAGAGAGTGAAACAGAGATAGTAAGATGAAGAAAAAAAAACTTCTTAAAGACTGTTGAAAAAATCATCTCTCAGTCTCACAGTTTCTTTATTGACTCACCTTTTGCAGATGTCTCCTCATTCATGTTTTCTGAAGAGTGAAATTAACTTATAAGACTACTAATGATCTCCTTCATGTCTTGTTGTTGACTGTGAGCTAAACAGTTTTTTTTCTCTTTATATCAGCAACTCCCTCAGTTCGTCATCCAGTAACAAGACTAACAACATATTTTCACGTAGATGAGATCAGATCAGTGGCAAAACTTGCCAGCCGCATCTAGATTTTCGCGTTCCCTGCTGTGCCAGTAAATCACACCTGTTAGTTTTACAGAACCTGTGTGCTGTTTGTTTGCATCCTCCAATTATTCTTTTTTACTGACAAGTTTTGATATTTTAGCTGGTGCCATTTGCAACCACATCAGCAGTATTTGGCTGGTGTGAGTGGGTGAATTCATAGTACAACATTCTGTTGCAACAGTGACAGGAAATAAAGCACATTTTAATCTGGGCAGTGTGTTGTTAAACTGGTTGTTGAATGGCAACACGCACACACAACAACCTGCTACAGTTTGATTTCACTATTAGTACTCCATTTTTATTGCCTTGATCAATGTGTGAGCAGAATACATTAGAAATTTGTTTTCTGCTAGCTGTTATATCTAATACAAGATTGGACTTTTCCTCACTGATAGATCCTGTAGTTAGAGCTGGCTCAGGTGAGCCGTAAACCACCCCTTAGTTATGCTCCTGCAGGGCGAGGCTGCCTGGGGGAACCCCCATGATGCACCGAGAACTTTCTCTCTCTCTCTCTCTGTCTCTCTTCCCCATGTCTTCATATCATAGTACAGCATTTTATTAACTTTTAGTCTTCACACCTCTGTCCACTCTCTCCCTGTCCCCATTCTGCAGGTATCTCTGACTCTGGAGTTGCAAGATCCGGGTACATATAACTGTTATTGTTATCATTATTACATCCAACAAACAGTCTGACAGTCCTTGAATACAACAGAATACAGCGTACACTGATTGGTGGATGCCTGATTCTCTCCAAGACAGCAATGTGCAAGGAGGGAGGACCACAGGGGGCAATACATACACTCAACTCAACTGGAGTTGAGTGTATGTAACTTTACAGAGTAAGTTCAAGACTTTAGAATATTATGGAGGGAAACCCAACATTTCTCACCATGAACAAGCACTTGGTGACAGTAGAGAGGAAAAACTTCCTTCTAACAGGAAGAAACCTCTGACACTGGCTGTGTCTGGGTAAGTGTGTGCTCCGACACTGTCACTGTATGTAAATGTATGAAGCTGCCCTTCTGGGCTTTGTGTCATATCATAATATCATACCAATATATCATAATGTGTACAATTTTGGAAACAAGTTCACCATTTTCTTTCAATGAAGTGACCAACCTCGTATTTTTTAATGTACCTCTCTCTTTCAAGCCTTTTATCCTGGTTGGTACATCTTAATCCATAATTTGATGTGAGTTATAACTGTGCTGACCCCACATGGGGTTTCTGGGAAATCTGTGATACAAGTCCCACAGCCTGACCTGTTGTCCCACACCCAGACAGATTTTCTAAATGTCAGTCTCTTGTCTGAAATGACACTAACCTCAGCTGTCACATAAAAAAACCCAAAAAAAACCTCTGTTATGTCAGACAGAAGAAGCTCATTGCCCCCTGTGGTCCTCCCTCCTCGCACATTGCTGTCTTGGAGAGAATCTGGCGAGAGCATCCACCAATCATTTTGGCAGCTCCTTTTAGCATGAATGCTTCATCGTGCTTCATTAGGGACTACAATTTGGGGGCCCTTATCCTAGGCAAAAGTGGCCAGGCTCTGGCATCCTGATTGTGTGATTTCAGGCATGGACATGGATGCATCCATGGGACCATCTGTGACTGCAGGCTCAGTCAGATGTCAGACTCAATGTTTATGCTGTAATTGATTATTATTTCTGCATTAGCTTAAACAGTTGTTCTGTATGTGTTTATGTACAATTTACTGCGTTACCATTGCAAATACTTTCTCTGAATGTTGCTCAACAGCCTCATTTAGCTGTTTAGGTAAGACACATTGTTTATTGACATGTACAACAACAAACAAACATATCTGGAATTTCCTGGACACACCAACTTGCCTGACCTGAAAATGGGTCATTGGATTTGAAGCTAATGACCATTATTCTCAACTCTGAGCTGCTGAATAGATGACGTAGGACCCTAGGATGAAAAATACTCTTATTTAACCTGAAAAGGAATCCGTAAGATGGAGGGAGGAAGGACGAGGGGGATCATGCCACACAGAGTGGTATTGTTTTGGCCTTTGTGTTAGTTGTGTTGTTTGTATAATGCTACTGTTGTGTAAGTCCAGACCCAGATTCTGATCCTCTTAATATCAGAATGTCAGAACTCCCTGTCACGGGACCAGTTATTTTGTGGGTCTTGCAGCTGCCAGAGGGCTGCGTTGCTTGCAGACACACAAACATGGACACACATGCTGCACACATAAAATCAAAATACACAACATCCATGCAGGAAGGAAGTGTTTGTTTGTTAGAGAGCTCAGTGGAAAGAGAAGAGGATAGGAGTTAAACATTTAAACATGTTGCAACCCTAAACTCACATGCAGTGTGTGTGTGTGTGTGTGTGTGTGTGTGTATTTGAGGAGGTTGAGATGTTGTTTAAAGTAAATGAATGATTCAGTACGGTACTATGAGAGAGGCAGACATGCAGAGAGCATGGTGACCTCAAGTATGCAGGGGTCAACCATGGAAAAAGCAGTAGATACTCTTTGCCTTCAAAATTCTGTAACTCACTTTGCCTGCAACCAATCACATCTTTCTACAGGACAAAAAAATAAATTTCCATTAGGTTAAAGCCACTGTCTTCTAGAATTCCCTCATATCAACACTTACTATTCCAGAGGATGATTAACCTGACTGGTTTTAAGGGAGCTGAAGAGGCAGTTATGCTGTATGTAGCATTAAACAGCATTAGGGAGCATAAGGAACATATTGTTGTTGAAAAATGAAGACCACGGAATAGGGTGTTATGTAAACTGTAAAATGGGTTATGGGGTCAGGGGTTAGTGTGCCTTGCTGGGCAAAAACCGAATTCAAGCCCAAAGGCAAACAGAGTGATGGAGAGTAAGGGCAACGGAAGGAGGCTAGGAAAGCAAGGATGTTATTTCATAAGTGAGAGAGGCATCATAAGACCTTACATTTCCCTCTAGAGTGAAAAAAAACTGGAAAATGGAAAATGGTCATGCACACATTCCTCTGCATCCTTTTTCTTCTGTTGACAATCAGCCATTATTCCCAATCTATCACTCTCTACCGTTCTGTCCATTAACAGTGTAGAGCGCTCTCAACTAAATGTCATCATGGATCTGTGGAGGTCAAAGGCGTGCTTTATTGTTCACCTGGGAGCGGTTATAGTGACATACAAACATGCTCCTGGTACAGGTCTCAGTTTCTCTTCCTCTGTAATAACTCAGCTAACCTCTCCAGAAATCATGAGACAGAGACAGTGGTGCAGTTAAGCACACATTAGATCAGTCAGATATTTCCTTCAGGGGTTTGTTAGAGACCAAACAAAGAGGACTGTACTTTGGAGTCGTACTTTGGAGTCGTACTTTGGAGTCGTGCTTGGTTCCACCTTAATCAGGTGGAACCAAAAAAAATAGAAGCAAAAATATCAGTTATTGAAGGTGTAAATCGATTTATTTAGAAGGCAGTTTTGGTATTTTTCAACCGTGGTTGTATTCTGATAATTGTGGCCATTTTGACTTTTTGAAGAGAAAACTTGGGCAATACCACAAATATCGGGACAAGTCTCAAGCCTCCTAAAGTCTTCCCAACAAAGTTTTACATAAAGTATTTTTAGTGCTTGTTTCTATTCTGACTAAATGTAAACACAGAATTTAGCCTTGTTAACTAGCTGTTTCTGCCAACTGCATAGATATTCTATTTGTGGTAGCTGTTCAATTAGTCAACTAACAAGCTAATGTCAAACCAATTCATCTGCAGTATAAACAAACAATAGTTTTAATAGTTGTTTTTGCTTGTATTCTTACTTCCTTATTCACCTTCTGTCCTTCTTTCATTAGGATTAAAACATTACAGACCAAATTGATCCAAAAATGCATTTTAATCCCTCCATTATCTATCCATGTCTCCCATCCTTCTTTAGTCTTGACAGAGCAGCATGTTCCATTGCGACCTCAAACTTTCCCCACTGATGCGCTCAAAATCCAAAGCTTCTCCCTGCGCAAATAAAACACACTCCAGTGGCCTGAGTCACGTCTCTGCAGTACAAAAAATAAAGATTTTATCTGTTATTATGTAAGTGCAGGAGACCTGGGCAAGATTTCTGCAAGAGGAAAATGGAGTTCTTTGCTGCAGGAAGGCTCCATGCAGGTTCCTGTGTAATACATGCTGGCAGAGGTGAATTGTTTCCTGTCCATCATACACTGCCTGCATGAACCCCTCAAGTTTGCCTACATGACAAGACCAAATAAACATTAATTTTTCACAGCTGAGAGCACATTTTTTCATTAATGTCACAATGCAGACACTACAGGAGCATATGAAATCTGAAAATTGGGAGAGAATGGAGAGGAAGACATGTATAGACACTAGCAGAGAAACTGCTCCGTTGATTGAGAGTTAAATAAACAGGAACAATGGCCATTACTATCTGTGAACACGCTCACAGACCTACTGACACACTCAGAGGCATCCCCGGAGCAGGGATAGGACAAGAGACACACACACACACACACAGAGAGAGAGAGAGAGGGGGGGGGGGGGGGGAGAAAGAGAGAGAGAGAAAACTTCTTTCCCATCCCACTACAGCTGCTGTACTTCCAGTGGTCTTGTCAGAGTGGGATATAAGAGCACCGCCTCATTTCATTAACCACCGTGGACCGGAGGGGATGGATTCTTGGCTGCCCATTGGACCGGGGATCCCCACACAGGACCCGACTGCCTGGGCACCCTGGAACATCAGCTCCATCAGTCCGCACCGGCTCATGGAGCTGTCTCCGGTCGCTACAGCTGTAAGTATTCTGCTCCCAGGATGTCCTTCCTCTATTTCTTTTCTTGCATTGTTGCTGTTTGATTTATTTGTGGCTGCTTGAAGGGATACCCCTTCAAGCAGCGAGTAAATAACAACTCGCTACATCTGGTAAATCAGGCGAAGAAAGCACGAGGTTCCAGTTCTTACTTGTTCATTTTTATTCCCTCACCAATGAATGAATCACACCAGCCTCCCCCGTTCATTCAGCTCCGGACCTGAATGAACGCGGTTGTCTCTGGTGTTTCTTCAGCTTGTGTGTGTGTGTGTGTGTGTGTGTGTGTGTGTGTGTGTGTGTGTGTGTGTGTGTGTGTGTGTGTGTGTGTG
>JBBMJY010000014.1:12987529-13015397 GCA_037833715.1 Toxotes lorentzi | reverse complement strand
AGAGGACACAGAGTTAATGACATGGAATAAAGGCTAATAAATGTGAGAGTGGGTCTGAGGAGAGAAAGAGAGAAGAGAGGTCCCCCAGCAGCCTAGGCCTATAGCAGCATGACTAAGGGACGGTTCAGTTGCCTGAGCGAGTCCTACTATGGGCTTTATCATTAACTATAACACCATAACAGTATCTATAGAAATAATTGTGACTAATAATAGATTTAGTCATAATAACTAAAACTATAACTACAACTAATTATAAGCTTTGTCAAACAAAAAGGTTTAAGCCTAATTTTAAAATTAAAGAGGGTGTCTGCTTATCAATAACTTATCAATATTTGTATGCACAATACAAAAATTCCATGTATAGAGCCACCCCGCATCTGCTCTGCTATACTGGCTGTTTTCCTCGAAAGATTCTCTTGGGGTGTGGAGGCCCTACCACCACAACAAATTAACACAACATGTAATAAAAGTGATGTATGGCTTCCTTCCATGTCTAGAAAAAAGGAGATTTCTTTTAAAGCAGAAGAAGTTATTAAAAGCCTGCTGCTATATGATATTTAGAAATCATTATGTGCCTACGTGTGTGGTTAGTTGTGTTCTAAAATGTGTAAATGAAGGCATGATAGTGCATCTTTTTGAGTTTTTGTGTTACATATAAGAGAATACTGCATACATTTGAATAACACAGTTTCAGTCAAACAAGCAACTGTAGGTGCTGTAGCCACACCTACCACTACTATAGACTTATAATATTTTTTTAATAGCTTTACTAAGTTTTTTAATGCCAGACTACAGCTTCAAAGAGTGTTATTACAAGGGCCATCATGTGACACAAGTTTTGTCTCATTTTAATATTTAAATTATTATTATATTTTTAATTAATATTTCAGCTCACGTATTGCTATGTACCAACATGATAAAACCTAACATTTGGACTTTCAAATGAGGTACAATAGCTGTGTCCGTATTATGAAGGAAAACAGTTTGAGCATAACAAGCAGAAACTGACATAAAAATAGGAATCATCCTCTAAAGTGTGTATGTTCTCCCACAGGCGCCTACGTCCCAGAGGGTCTGATGACGTCTTGCTCCTGGGACTACATGACCTTTACCCCTTCTGTCCGCTCCTACACCATGCTGCTCTTTACCTTTGTCTTCTTCATCCCTCTCTCCATCATCATCTTCTGCTACTGCTGCATCTTTAGAGCCATCCGACACACAACACGGTTAGTACGTGCACATATACACTGTTTATTTTTAGTCATGCTCCTTCTACATAGGTGTTCACTCTTGCAACACAAACTCCCACATGCGTTGATGAAGACATGGGTGTCCGAGACTTTGCTGCGTGTGCGTTGATATGGATGTCTTGTTGATTAACGATGTGTCTGAGCTTTCCTATTGATTTCCACCAATGTCTTGCTCAACCTGAGCAAGTGACACTGGCAATGTAGGTGATGATTGCGTGTGTGTGTGTGTGTGTGTGTGTGTGTGTGTGTGTGTGTGTGTGTGTGTGTGTGTGTGCGCACAAATACAATATGTGTCTCAGTCAAATGACTTAGCTGTCAAACTTAATTAAATCAAAAGAAACATAAAATAAATTCTGTTAAAAACAGCATTAAACTTTTGTAACTGTGGAGAATGTGTCTGTGGTTGACAGAGCGATAACAAAGATCAACTGTGATAGAACCAGAGACTCTTCAAAGAGGTTCCATAAGATGAAGAGTGAATGGAAGATGGCAAAGATCGCACTCATTGTCATCTTGCTGTTTGTCATCTCCTGGGCCCCTTACTCCTGTGCAGCCCTCACTGCATTCGCTGGGTAGGTGTGCATGTGAGTGTATTTTATCAGTGACTGCTAAAGACGACATTTTTTTCAATAGTGATATCCAAACTTCTCCTTAAGAAATTAAAATATGTGTCTAAAAATGTTCTTTTTTATTTAGGTGAAACAACCCTTTAGTGTTCTAAAACTACTTTTATGAAGGACATGGTATCAGTGTTTTGATAATGTGATGTATTTCCATTTGAAGCAGAATGCTGGTTTCAGGGCATCATGTGTAAACCAGTGTGCGATTATTTATGGAGAGAAATTGTTACATAAACTTCCTTCAGCTCGGATGTTACTCCTTCTACTGCAGCATAAAGTCACCGTTTGAAGATACTGTGTTCCTGAACTTCATTACTGAATCCAGTGTTGAATGTGTGTGTGACTGTATGTCCCGCACCCCATCTCTACTAATCCCACACCCACCAGTGCCCTTGTCACACGAATGTGTCTCATTTCCTTCTCTCATTTGTCTTCCTCTCTCCAACCTCTGTCGCCGCTCCCTCAGGTACGCTCACATGTTGACTCCCTATATGAACTCTGTTCCTGCCGTGATCGCCAAAGCATCTGCTATCCACAACCCCATCATATACGCGATTACTCATCCAAAATACAGGTAGGACGTACATTCAAGTGTTGAATTTCATTAACAGCAGATTAAATAAATGATGTAGACATAACATAATGCTGAATTTACCATTTACACAGGCTATTATTACACAGGAACTCAACCATGCTCTTTCTCATTCCCTCTCTCAAATTCAAGCCTGCTTTATTTGCATGACCGTAATAAAGCACAGTATTGCCAAAGCATGTTTACGATATAGATATAATTATATGTACATCAAAGTAGTTTATTATACCACACAGCATTTTATAATATAAATGAAGAAAATTAAAACAGACATCGAAAACAAATCATTAAAAGATGCAAACATACACACTACACAATGAGACATACACTTGTTTAACAATGAAATGAAATAAAATAGTAACTCTGAGAAAAGGATTTTATGATTTTATAAAATCAAAAACAGGAGGCAGATCTAAAGAGGCTCAGTAAAGCTTCATCTGTTATTCCTCTGTTTTTCCCTCAGGCTGTTACATGCTTTGACATATTTTGCTACCTCCATGGCTAATCTCAGTTTTCCCCGTGAGTAAATGTTGAATTTCTATTTTGGTTTGAGAGTGTGTCGAATTCTTGGTATTGCTCTTCCTCTACTTGACGTTGGCAGAACTCTGTTTTCTCTGGTTTGCCAGACTTGTCTGTGTCCACCTGTCTCAATATCTAGGGTGTGGTCACTCCGTCTGACCGTAGTTAACGTGGTTCTCAGTTTCCAGTCCCTCACCGTGACAAGATAATTTGCCATTCAGTACTAACTGATAAGCACTAAACAAAGCTGAGGATCATTTTACATAGATGCACAATAGTTGGTGCACTTTCCTCTTTGTTTGTCTGCATCTTGCCTGATCAACAAATTTAATTTTATTCCTATCAGTAACTATACTGACATTCTTTCACTTTGTGATATAGATCAACAAACATAGTTAGTGTCATTACTAGATGTGTGTTCCTAAAAAGCAGCAGATTCCTGAGGTTTTCTTCAACGTGCTTTATGTTGTCTTCCCTCTCCTCATCTCTAATCTGACCAGTCACACTTCTTGTGGTCTACATGTGATATCTCGTTGGCATAGTGTAGTTAAACTTTTTACAAATTGCCTTGAGGGGGTTGTCTGTCCGTCCTGGAAGAGGGATCCCCCCCTCTGCTGCTCTTCCTTCCTTTTTTTCCCTGCTAAAGAGTGGTGTCAGTTTTTTCTTTCTTTTAATCAAGAGTCTAATGATAGAAGATGTTGTGTTCTGTACAGATTGTAAACCCCCTCAAGGCAATTTGCGATATTGGGCTATACACGTAGAAGCTGACTTAACTTGAAGGTTTACCTCAGCTATGCCTCAGCCTACAAGCTCAGTAAGCTCAGTAGCTATGCCACAACCCCCTAACACACACTATAAATACAGCTTTAAAGGAGCAAAGCCTCGTAACAGCTGGCTTAGGGGACTTTTCTGTTTTCCGTCTTGGCAACACAGAGCTATGTAATGTCATGGGGTCACTGGCTTTAATGTGCTTATATAATTTGATTGCTCTTTTTTGGATCCTACTAAAAAGAGGAAATTGGGCTAATTCAGTTCAACATCCATGGAAGTTAAGGCTCCCCACACTTCACTATCATCTAATTAAATTGATTTGATTATGGGTTGAATACTTCTATTTCTCTCTCTCTCTCTCTCTCTCCCTCTCCCTCTCCCTCTCTCTCTCTCTCTCTCTCTCAGGTCGGCACTGAGCAGGTATATTCCCTACCTCGGGGTGTTGCTATGCATTACCGGCAGAGACCGTTTCAGCAGCAGCAGCTTCCAGTCCACCCGCCGATCAACCCTCACCAGTCAATCCGAGAGCAAAGGCCCCAGCAAGCCCCGCCATTCCTCCCAGTCTGAGAGCGAATCAGTGAGTGAACCTCATATCTAATATGGTATGTCTCTGTTTTACACTCCTGACGACAAATGCTTTGAATTACACATTGCTGATTTTAGTCTTGTGTGTCTGCGATTTTGTCTGTGTGTGTATGCGTGTGTTGTCGCAGGCCCACTTCTCAGACACGGAGGAGGACTGCTCATCTCGGACGCCTGTCACCCGTCAGTTGTCTGGTGATGTCAAACAGGTGCGCCATTCAAGCCAGAGGTTAAAGGTGAGAGGTTACAACACGGGAGCGTTTGAGAGAACTGCCGCACACAACCCCACTGACCCAGCCATATGTCACCTCTCACAGATCACTGTGAGTATAGAGGCCTCGCTCATGTCAACATATTGCTGCATACATACTTTAATACACACTGAAGATTTAAGCAGTCAGATAGTCATACACTGATTGTTTAAATTTTCTCACATTGTTTTATGATGTTTTTGATTGATGTTTTGCTATTATGTCAAGGCCAATAAAAATCCTGTCCTCCTAAATATGGGAAGTGAGGTTATGTTGTTTTGGAGTCTTGTTAAAGTCAATAGACATCACGTTTATGTTCGGTATTTCATGGCAAGTAATTCTTTGAGATCATGTAGGTTGGAGCCTTCTTAAAATCCAGACCCCTCAAGATTATGAGCAAGACTTCTTAGCGTGTAATCTGAAGAGTTCGAGTTCACGTTGCTGAGGTCCCCTGTAAATATCCCTGATTGTTCTGAATGGTTTGACTTTGCGATTCCAGTGTTTCAGTATCACTTGCCATTTTCCTCTCGGGTCTGGTTAACTCTCTGAACTGCCCATTTGTATCTCTGTATCTTTGTGTTTCAGTTTTTTAAGATGTATGAATACACATAAAATCACCACCCAACCTGACTAAGCTAAATTCTTTAACTTAAAGTCGTAGGTGCCCACAGTATCTAAAAAATTATTCTGCTGAAGTTAAAATAAGTCAGCATAGCTCTCACTGTCCCTGGGTTGGATCCATTGGGGGGTATTAGCTGTTATCAGCCAGTGTGTATGTTTTTTTATACTGTCACTACCATTAACCAGTATTGTAATTTTCACACATTTGGGCTTCAGTCGAATATTCAGCATCATACAACCTGAGTGTTGGACCTACAACATTTTAATTTCATTACTGAGATCTGGGGACATGGTATAACATTGGTCATAAAAGTTTTACAATGCACCATTTTTCCTAAACATTCTGAGCCTCTTATTTGGAAGTGAGTCTAAAGGTGCACCTTTAGGCCCTGTTCACACCTGGAATAAAAATGTGTCTCAGGTGATCCTGTAACAAGTGGACAGCTCTAGGTACAGGTGTGAGTTCACCCAAGACACGCTGAGGACGCATTGAGATCTGATCACTCAGGTGGTTTGGGCTGCATATGGCCACATTCTTTTAGGAGTGTGAATGCAAATGTGTCCTGGGCCACACTGAAGGACTGCCTGTGCATATACATATTCATTCATATTCGTATAGAGCAATCTAGCTTTGTCCAAGTTTTCTGAAAAGTTTAAAAAGCCCAGATATCACCCAGAGAGCCCAGAGATCACATCAAACATCGTGGACAATTTGGTTCGCAAAGAATATACAGAATCTGTATAGTTTTAATTCCTTCTTCTTATTTCCATCAGACTAGGCACTGGTGCATTTCTGCGTACTGCGCATTAAAAACAACAGCATATTTGGTCTTAGCAAATGAAATTGATGTACTTTTTTTTTTTGCATATAGAGTGAGGAAGAGATCCAATCACACGTGTTCATTCAAGATACATGGAGATACAATTCAATGCCACGTGTGAAGTGACGTACTTAGAGGTGTGCACTTGTGGTTGGATCACTCCAGACACGTTAACACCAGGTCTGAACAGGTGCAACATGTTGAAAAATTAAAGTCCAGTGGCTTTTTGACTTACGAGTTCAAGAGATATTAAACAGCACATAGCATTAGTTCAGACCAAGCACTTGGGTCTTGTGTGCATCAGCTAATGGACATTAGCTGTTCCGTTCATGCTTAACAATCACTGTATAATTAACCAGCTTGATTACTTGCCTTCACTTCCAAATTAGTGGTTTGATATGTTAAACTTGTTAAAAAGTGATTGAAAGGAAAAGGAAGTGATGTACAGCATGTGAGCTTGCTTTAATATTTGCCTGAAATGTGATTGTTAGCATTTTAATAAATATACATGTTGAGGTTTGGTAAAAACCCAACCATTTATATGAATGATGATTCATATAAAAAGCATCCTGCTGCCGTGACCAGTGAAAAGCAAGAGGTCATCCCATGTGGCAATATATGGAGCATTTCCTTCTCTCTGTAATCGTTTTATTTCACAGAAAAAAACACAAGTAACAGGCGTGCTGCCATGCAGGTCAGGTTCACTGAGGACTCCATTACGGACGGTCCAAAAAATAATCCAGTAATCTGGGCGTTTCAGACTTAATCCACATCTTGCATCGCACGACCCCATGTTTCAGCGTACTGTGCTTGCTGGCAGACGAAGACTCTAGGAGTCTCTGACCTCCATCTGCTTCCATCTCTGCACAGAGCAGAGGATGTATACACTTTCATCCAGTTACGTAGTTATTAATTTTTTTTAATTATTATTTTAAGTACAATATTGCACTGTTGCACTGAAGTTCATTTTTTGAACTTCTGCATTACCTCTGAATTTCACATGGGAAAAAAATTTGCATTTTCTTTCCTGTCTGGACAGTAAACATGAAGCTCCAGTCAAAAGACATTGTAAAGACTGGAAACAAAGGCATTTCCAGTGTTTATTACAAGTGAAACTAACCATCTCTTGGCTCCAGCTTCATATTTAACAGTCAGATGTAAGAGTGATATCGATCAGCTCATTTGACTCTCAGCAAGAAAACTTATAAGTGTATTTCAAAATAATGTCAAACTGTTATGAATTTTGATGTCTTTGGTTCAAGAAATACATTTTCATTGATAGTTGTTGCTTTTGGCACATGTGACTGTCACGGGAACGATGGAAGAAAACAGCATGACATACTTTTAAGTGAGATACTCCTTTATCTGAAACGTCCCAGATCAAATACTAATTTGAAGCCTCTCTATTTAGTAGGAGTGTGACCTAAAGGCCCAAATGGTACAGAAGATCTTTTGAGTATAACTAACACTAAATGACTGTGTTTATGTGCGTGCTGTTCAGACTCTGACAGAGCCTGAAGATATCTCCATGTCGGACATCAGTCTGCATCCAACCAGTCATCTGCCTGCTACTGTAAGAGTCCACCGATCATCCACCTCTTGCTCTGTGCAGTAGATGTGGCATTTGTTTTTTGGGGGGTTTGTTTTTTTTTATAATGAGAAAATCTGCAAATTCCATGAAAAAATGAAAGCAACAGCAAATTTATCCTATTATTGCAGTGTAGTCCAGTCAATACTGCTGATGGCCTTGAACTGTAGACATTTTTCATGTAATAATGACAAATTTGTCTTGTCATGAAAACACATCAAATTATTTCATCTTAACAAGAAACTTTCCCTGCTTTAACAGAATATCAATTTATCAGTTTAGCTTGTTATGTCACAAAACTTTCTTGCTGCACAAAATCAATATGTTTCCACTAATACAACTTTTCTTTCATATAATAGATTAAAAATTGATGGAAGAACCAGTGATAAAATACATGACAAGCATTTCTTGTTTTCAGTTGAATTTGTGTTATTATATTATATTATCAGAAGATAAAGATGTATTGGAACAATAAATGTGTCTTGTTAAATCATTTGGTATGTAACTAGAAAATTATGTCATTGTAATATGAAAAATATACAGATAAAAGGAAGGTTTTCTTATTCACAAGAAACTAAGTAAATTTTGTTGTCACACAGCAGCAACACTTTAACACATTATCTTAAAACAAATTCTTGTTTGTGTTTTACATGAAGACGCAGAAACTTAATTATGCTCACATTGTATATCCTATATCTAAGCAGTGTTGCCTGACGAGCTCCATTCAAATGAATAAGGGGGCTGCGTCTTTTTCTCGCACAGCCAAAGTCGGTCTGAACACTTACAGTAGCCTTCACAGATCATACTTGTCATTGGGATAAATTTGTTTGTTTTGTTGGTCTTTTCAAGGGATTTGCCAGTGATAATAAAGAGACAGAATTGCTCCAGCCTTACCCTTTAACTTATTATTTTCCATCTGTTTTACTCAGGTGTTGTAGAAGTGTAAAGTAATGTGAAACGATTGGCACATCACTTTAGACCCTCTTTTTTTTGTTGCCCCACCTAACCATTCTAGTTGATCCAATCAACTGTTCTTTCCATCCTGTCCAGTTTCCTTTGTTTCCTGCTGCTCTGACATCAATATTAATCAAACCTAGTGGAAAATCAAAAGCTTAGGAGCTTCGACCTGCCACCCTCTGCTCATACTTTCACACCCAGTCCTCCTGTTTATGCAACCAAGCGACTGTCTAAGCTGTTTTGGATTTCTCCACTGTCAATACAAAAGTGCAGACTTCACAACTTCATCATGTCAAAAGCTGTAAAGACAGACTGACTTCTGCTTGTTGCTTCTGTTTAGCAAATATACCTAAAAATCTGATAAAATACTGAATTGTTGTGTTTCTGTACATGGGCAGTTGTACTGCATTTATGTATATGTGTGAAAGTACTCTTATAGGATAATTCCAGGTTATCAAAACTTGATCCTTATTAACATAGTGTTAGTCATCATTTTTGTCAGTTATGAAAACCTCATACTCACCAAAGGGACTGCAGAGGCTAGCAGGCTAGCTGTTTCCTCCTCTCTCCAGCCTTAACGCTGAGCTGAGCTAAATCAGCTGCTGGCTGCAGCCTCATATTTACCAGACAGATATGAGAGTGCTATCCGTCCTCTCATCTTACTAAGACTGCGAAAAAATATATGTCTAAAATTGTCAAATTATTCTTTTAACATGGTGAGTACAATCAGAATTTACTAAAACCTTTGGCCGAAACTTCAAAAACAAGACAAGTTGTAATAAAACAGAATCATCCTTGAAAAAAAAAAGTACTTAAATATGCTCCTCTAGTGTAGAGCTTTTCATCTTCGGGGGGGTCGACTAAGTGATAGAGTCCCAGTCCATCAAGGGCATTGTTGAAAAGTCATTGATCGTCTGTGACCATTTCATGTCTTGCGCTGGCATAATAGAGGGGAGCTGTATTGATCCAAATCAGAGCAACAGTTGATAAAACGTTATTCTCTCCTTTAACCTCCTCCTCTGTGCATTTTTCTGTTGAGTGTCAGTTACAATACCTGAACATCTCTCTTTTTCTTAATCCCTCTGCCTACGCAGCTGGATAACGTGATGGAGGAATCGGGGCCTAGGACTGCGTGTAAAACAACATCATCCGTCATTATCACCTCTATATCCAGCCCGTCTATCCTGCATAGTCCCCCAGGTTTTCATGGTAACCTTAAATTGACCAAAACTTGCAGCGCAGTTGCTAAGGAGCCACTTGACATAGCCAGGCTGGAGACAAAAGCATTACAGTGAACAGCAGGACAAAAGTGCAATGAGAGTGTGTAATTGTGTGTGGGCGTGTGTTGCAGCATTTCATGGGGATTTTCTGTACTAGCATGCTGTTTTGCTAGTTGTGGTAACTCAAAACCAGAGCATGCTTTTTTTTATTTTATGTTATGTTTATGCCCAGTAAATTTAAATACACGTGCATATTTACATGTGTTTCATTTTTTCTGACTTATGATGATGGTTGAAGATGGTTTACCTCGGAGCCGAAGGCAAAAAAAAAATCAGCCTTAATATACACGATGTGAAAAGGTTTGTCTCTAGGGTTGGGTTTTGTTTTCCTCCTTCAAATTCTTCTCATATTACTTGAGCTGAAGAAAGGCACACTCATACTTGACAATACATTTTCTGATTTTTTTTTTCCAGCTTCTAAGTAAAATATAAGTCTTCTTTCTCACTGTTTAAAACAGATTGCTGTTCGGTGTAGTAGCTGATTGTGGGGCATTATGACTGCACCTGGGTAAATCAAAAATGCTTAAATTATTTTTGCACATAGTTTATGATCCATATTTTAAATACTACATGTTAATGCTTATGTAAGTAGTGGTGCAGACAGAAGACCAAATCAATTATCTGAATAAAAAAAAAAGCATTTTAAACTAATTGATGGAATTGGAACAGATTCTCATTACTCAAGCCTACCTGTTTTTCTTTTGTCTACTGTGCTTGAGGATTTTGGAATATACTATAAACACTCATATGTCAGTCAGTCTGAAGATACACTAAGCAGTACTTTTTATATTAGCCTTGAATCAAATGACTTCTGGTTATGAACTGGTAAACGCCACCGATCCCACCGAGAATGCAGATCTAAGTTGCTTTAAGCTCATTGTTTTGGTTCTCAAAACTAAAACCATGCTTTTTATAAAACTGTGAATGAGTTACACAAGCTGACTGCATCCGCACTGTGAAATGTCACTAACATATATCTGGTGAAGATAGTCAAACACTTGGTAACTCAGAGAGAGACAGAAGCGTGTCAGAAGTGAATATTGGTTGTATGTTTAACAGGTGAGAAGTAGGCAAGTAAGGAGTTTGTTTATGCCGTTGTTTCCCATGTATCAAATTTATTCAGGCATTTTTTGTTTAAATTTATTATTTAAAAAATGAGTCTGCTTGGAAATGTGCTGGAAGTTCAGACTGACTGACACGTCTTTCTGCGGTGGTGGCTAAAAACCCACCACAAATAGATTTCAATTCAAAATACAAGGAATACATGAAACATTAGTACTGTATGTTAGCTGGGAGAAACTGATTGCTCTTTCCAGTCTTTCTGCCCTCTGGTGGTGAAAAAACACTTAATGCAGTTTTGATATGAAGTGTTTTATTTCTAAGCTGGTCTCACACATGCAACAGGACAGGGAAGGACACAGTCACTTTGTTTCCCTTCTGGCTCTTTGTCAGTGATTTTTCCAGTTCTGGTGACATGAAGTGCCACAGATCAGACAGATCAGGTCACAAATGTGTCACCACACCACAGTACACGGCCCAAAACTGTGTCACTATGTGGGCATGAGAGTCTGTATCTGCACTGGCCTCTGGTGCTGTAATTCATCGTTCCTCTTGATGCCATACCTTTCTGTAATATCTACTGTGAGATAGACAGAAGAAAGTGTGCTAAATGATTTAGCTGTTTTTATAAAAGTGTGATTTCAGGATTCTCTCTCCTCCACTCCTGTGTTCCCTGCAGTTCCCTTTGAGATTCCTAAAGCTGCTGCATCATTGACTATGATTGTAATAACTGTTCTCTTCACATGTCAAAATAAATGCTGCCATTTTTATGTTCGTTAAATGACACAGATAAATTAAAGATTAACAAAGGTTGATACGTTCCCACTGTTGCTCATCTGTCCTGCAGTTTCCATCAATGAATGTACAAAATGACATGTTTAAATTTTTTAAATGTTATGGATAAAATTTGACTTTAAAAACACAAAACAAAAATGAATATAAAAAATGTATGTGACATTTAAATTCTCCTTTATTGAAGTGATGGTTTTATGAAGTGATGGTTTCATGTTGACTTTGTTTCCTTTGTACAAAATGTTTTGTGTTGTTTTTATTTATTTTTCTAAATAAAAATGTTGCTACATGCTGCACAATTGGTGGCCGATACTCCATCTCTTTGGTGTTACTTGAACGAGCCATGTATTAAACTAGGACTGCAACTGGTGAATATTTTCATTATGGATCCTTACAGGTGTGCAAGGCCACTACAACTACTACACTTGTTTATTTTGTCCATCCAACAGTCCAGAACCCAAATGGATTCAGTTTATTGTCACAGACAGTTTCAAACTGGTACCAATGAATGTGCTAATCATTGCACTTATGCATTAAACTGGCCTGTACTGCACGACAGCAGCCACTTATGCATTACAGTGTTCTGTAGTGCAGCGCCATAGTGATTGTGATTGCAGCTCTTAATGCATCATCTGTCCATCATCTGTTACGATGTTTTCATGAATCACAGGATGAGTTTCTTGAATGGAAGAGATCCATCCAGGACAGCGGATAACAGCTGGAACATCCTGATGTCAGATAATAAAGCAGCGTCGGTGTAGGTCACATGTGTCATCTGTCCAGCATGTCAGAGAGCAGATGTGATGTCGTTTTACCAGGATTGGGCTCCCTGCAGAACTATGGCGCCCGGCAGAGGTAAGAGTTGGTACTGAATTTGCATGAGTAAATGTTGTAAATGCACGGGAGAGACCGGTTTAGAGAAGCTAATCTGTCATTCCAATTCATTAATGTCTGCATTTTCTATCACCCTCAAATTTAAGCTGCAATTTCAATTTAGTGTTCCCAAAGAAGTGGTGGAGGAAGTTTTCAGATCCTTTGCTAAAGTAAAAGTAGAAACACTGATATGAAAATACTAAGGAGTAAAAGTTCTGCAAAAAAAAATCCCTTTTTATGTTTTTGTTATATTACTACACATGATTGGATATGGATGCATTGGTGGAGCTAATTCCATCTCCATAATATACTGTTGGGTAATCTGATCTATAACATTGCATTATATTCTATCCACTCATCATATGTTTTATATGATGGGAACGGTAAGAAATACAGAAGAAAGAGGATCATATGAAAAGAGGAGGCAGGTTTGGTGGTTTTCTTACATGCTCTGACACACGTTTCATAGATTTTGGATTGAAACCATTGTTGTGAGGACATTTTGGCCAGTCCTCACAATGTTAAAGGGCTGTCTGAAGGTTAAGATTTAACTTCAAGGCTCAGATTAGAATTAGATTTAGGCTAGGGTAAGGGTTGGTGTTAGGCATTTAGTTGTGATGGTTAAGGTTAGGGTGAGGGGCTAGGGAATGTGTGATGTCAGTGAGTGTCCTCACAACTGTAGTAAGACAAGAATGTGTGTGTTTGCACATTCGTGCGTAAGTGTGACGGGAAGATGAGACAAAGGAGCATCAGTGGCATCTCTGATGTGTAATCATGCTTGTCTGTCACACCATTGCTAGGAAGTAATTTCTACTTGTGTGTGACCTCATGATTGTGTGTTTCATCAAGTGTGTCTCTCTCTGCTGAGAGAAACCACAGTGATTGCATGATTCAGATTTCTGTAAAAAACACAAGGGCTTCATTGCACAGTAGATCAGCTCTAAGTATACAGTAAAAAGACATGAGAATAAATGTACAGCTCAATGAAAAAAAACAAGAAATAGATAAGTACATGAGCCTGCGACACAAAGCAATCTTGTTCAGTCCACTCATCCCAAACATAATGTTCTTTAGCACCACTGAGGACATATTGCACAATCCATGTTGCCAACAACACACTATTTTTGGTGTTAAGAACCTTGACTTGAACCTTGACCATTTAAATAAATTGAAGTTTATGTGTAGCAGTACATTTTACATTGAGAAACCTTCTGTCGGAGGATATCTGGCAAAAAATTGTATATAAATGACTACCAACCTCATTACACTGTTAAAAGTATTTATTTATTTTGTTATTGACTCTGCTGTCCAAGATACAAACACTGAAACTGTTCCTGAGATTTGAGTCAAATGCTGATGCTGTTTGAAAAAAGGTCCTGTTCTTTCTTAGCAAGATTTTCTATTATATGTAATGAAACTATTTTTGCTTTATCAGTGCTTTATTTTTAAACTGTTTTTAGTTACTGTGTTTTGATTTACACTCTGCAGTACACATATTCATAATTTTTCTTGGTATTTACTTTAATCAGTCATTGTTCATTTTGTTCAAATTCTCCATTTGCTAACAGTGTAAAATCCTTAAATCTGGTGAATAAAAATGGGCCGTCAAAACTGGTCAAGGTGGCCAGCGAGGTGACTGGTGTGCAGCAAACCCAGCTTCAGGACATTGCAACAGTAAAAGGTTTATCAGTGTGGCTCAAATGGTTCTTAACTGTCCTGATCACAGTTTAACCTCCTTCCTCCTGCCACTGCCAGAAGTTGCTCCAAACAAAGTCTCATGTGCTAGACTCTCTTTTGTTCATTTAGCCACTGAAATGCTAAGTCTATGAAGCCACAGAAAGGTCCTGTTAGGAATGTCTTTTCTGAAATACCTTTGCTTTCCCTCACTACAAATTTAGCTCAGTTTTTCTCTATGGAATAGAGGAAGACTGAGCCGTATGCTGGTATATTATCCTGTCTTCTGGGGCACACCATAGAGCACACCCTCAGCTGTGGCTGCCTCAGGCCAAGTCTGTGTCACTGCGGTTTGACAGACAACTAGTGATACCAGTTACACCATCTCTGCCACTGACTGCTGCCGAGGCTTACTCAGATCGACTGTAGCTGTGATCATGACTTTAATGATTATGGCTGTGACACCGCAGTGTATATTGGGTGTCCCTCTAAATGCATATAGGGCTTGTGTGTGCAGTGAGTTGACATGGATGCGCTGGTTGAGCGTTGTATTGAAGCTCTTATATCTGATAGAAGCACAGCAGCTTCAAATCCTGTGTGGCTTAATGATGCTTCCTTGGCTAATTGGAGCATTTAAGAGTGGCCACAGTACAGCTACCGTTTCCATGGCACCATACAGTATACTCAACCACAAATGAAACCATAGTCAAAGAAATAACCACCCAACCCATCCAGGTAGAGCTGCTGCAGCTGTGGTCACAGCCAGTGGCTGTGCACTGCCGATGCTCTGCCTTTTAAAAGGACTAAAGAGCAATAAATGCGTGTGTCACAGTGTCACATCATCCCTCTTTCCTGTAGTATCTGCGGAGTGTTTCCCTAAAAACGCAGAAAATTTATTCCAAAGTTTGGTGTTTGGTATCACACCAGTGTACAAACCTCTCAATTTCAAGGTGCATGCAACTCATGACTGATTCATGAAAACACCAGGATGCTATTAAAAAATATGCAACAAGTCTGTCACCAGCTATTAAACATTCTCTGAATCTGCTATTTGTGTTCATTTAACTTTAACAGCTGTGGTTGGCTTCTAATTGAATTGCTCACACACACACACACACACACCACACAAACAGGTCTGGCAGCTCAATCAGCTTGGTGGGAGTGTTTCTAGGGAATCAGCGCTGGGTAATTTGTTGTTTCCTTTCTCGAGCAGAGCGAAGGACTGCGACAGTAGAAAGTGAATGACATCAGTGCACAAAGACTGATTACAGATAATGGGGTGTTAGCAGCACAAACCGGTTGCACAGAGAGAGAAGGAGAGAGAGAGAGAGGGGGAGAGAGAGAGAATGTGTGGCAGTAAGAGGGGTCTATATTGGCGATGTGAATCGGCAGTGAAGCATTCTGGGGCTTCGTGTTACAGGCCTTATAAGGGCCAGGGCCCCTGTGTCTCTGCTCGCCTCGGCTATTCTTAGGCTGTCTGTCCCTCACCCTCAGCAACCCTGCAGGCAAGAGACTCCTCTCCATCTTAATACTGAGTTTAATGTTGATTTTGCACTTTGTCTGATTTGAGGTTTGTTGAGAGATTTTTTGGATTTCAGGAAAAGAGCTCGAGGAGGTTTGTCGGCCATGCCTCAGCCTGACTCTGCAATCTCTTTCTGTGTGTGTGTGTGTGTGTGTGTGTGCACATGTCTGTCTACACATATGTGTATCTGTGTGTATTTGTGTGCACGAATGCATGCCTGTGTGTGTGTCACAGAGGTTCCACAGCACCTGATCCACCCACCACCACCCCAAGGTGTTTGTCCTGAGAGCTGGGAGCAGACGGGGAGAGACGGTAGTGAAGCCAGGGCTGACGGAGGAGGTGACGGCTGGGACGAAAGGATAGCAGGGGAGGACGGAGAGCAAGGGCACGTCGAGCAGGAGGAGAAACCACACAACCAGCAGGAATTGTTAGCAAGGGGAGTGTTGACGTTTAACCGAAGATGAGTACGTACACAGTGACTCTGAATGGCCCTGCTCCATGGGGCTTCAGACTACAGGGTGGAAAGGACTTCAACATGCCGCTCACCATCTCCAGGGTAAGAGCAGAGTCATCCCCACAGGCTCAGATTTATTGTAAAAAAGCAACTTGCAAATAAAGAGAAAGCAACAAGTAGTGCAACATTAACAGTGCAGCTCACAAACAATGGCAAACTGATGATCGGCTTTGGCAAAACTACGCACAAGCAGTGTCACATTCTAATGAAATATGACAAAATAGTACACCAATTATTTCAAACTGAAACTAAAGATTTTCAGGGCAGGCTACGGTACACACGGTACAAAGCCAACATCCACATGCACAGTAATGAAAACACTCCTCATGCCTAACTTATACCTCTAACTTCAAAAAGCTTCACTTTTATTATAATTTCACGTTTAAATATCTGAGTAAGTTTTCATTTTGGTGATTTGCTGGTGAAATGATGCACAAGTGTCTCAGTAAAAACCAAACTCTGTTGAAAAGTTTATGGGTTTTTGGAGACATCCAGGTTACTTCGACCTTTTAAATGACTGTCAACGAAGAAGGTTTATTAATGGGCCTCCTACACTCTAAAATATAAACTATAAAATAGTTCCTCAAACAATTAAATATAACCTGACTGAAAACTTTAATTTTTCAAACCAAATTTGGCCCAGTTTTTATCCTTGTCACCTGCAAATCACCTTTTCACCTGTTTTGGCAATAACGTGTTGCATGTTCTCCACTTCATCACGTGGATATAGGACAATGCGTGTAATATGTGTGTGCGCAGGTGTGATTTGTGTGTGTGTGTGTGTGTGTGAGCCCTGGCTGTGCAGAGGTTATGTAATGTTGCTGTACATGATGAGGGCAGGGAGGCTCAGATGTAATCTCCAGAGAGACAGGAATACTTGTTCTGAACTAAGTGGAGTTAGTTTTTACTGCTGTTAAGTTTTCATGATTTTTCATTATTTGATTCCATTACACATAAGCTCAAATATTAAATATCACCAAATTTAAGCTTGACAGGTCATAATCAGCCAAAGTGACTAAAGTGGAATTACTTTCACTACCGTGAAACATTTTCAACCATCGGTTTAGGTAAAGAATATATTCCTAAAATTTCTAGAATTTAAGGAAAGTGGGGGAAATTAAGTGTCACTCTACAAATGACAACAGCAGATTAGTTTTAACTTCTGCTTCAGATGGACGGGGTCTCTCTTTCTCTCTCTCTTGCAGGACTACTGGTGTATTTACAGAGTTTTCTTTAAATAGAATTTGAGGAGAGGTAGATGGATGTAGAGGGGTGGGAATGGGACAGGAAAGACGCGAGGTGAGCGAGGAAGCTAATGGCAGCTTGTGTTTCCTTTAGTAAGCTTTATTCCTCGCTCATGGTCAGTTTCAGTTTCAGCTTTTGGAGTTGCTCCTGAGAGGACAGCATTATTGTGGAGCAATGGATGGTAGATTCAGTAGATGAGAGGAAGGGAAGGAAGCAGGTAGAGGAGATGATGTTTACCTGAGTGGAAGAGTGTGGATATTAACTCTTCTCCCTCCCACACCTTCAGCTCCTCATTCCTCAGTCCTGATTGATGCTCATCTGGTGATCAGCCTGTGTTATATTGATTCACAGCTGCGGACACCTGTTAGTTTATTGTCTTCTGATCCCAGTCTTAAGCAACTATAGGGGAAACTTTGATCCGAGCCCAGCCTGGTATGACATTGTATCATTGGATTTGTGTTCACCCCGTGGTCATGAGGGGCTCTGGCAGGTTAACATAAAACAGCTCGGGGTGCCATTACAGTTTGATGTAACACCAGTGCGGTTTGGATTTCGGCCTACGTTTGCCAAGAACTAAGAAAGGAAAGAGGACTGAAGACAGTGGATTCCTTAGATCTTGTTAGTCAAGCTGAAACGCTGGCCAATAAATATGTGACAAACCAAACTGCCTCGATATGGGGCTGTGATTGTTAAAATAATGAAAAGCCACTAAAATACAGTTGTACTCCTGAGCCTAAACCATGTGTCGTTCATGTCACTTCGGTCTATTTACATTCTCTCCTGCGGCTGAGATATTTCTAAGTGAATGAAAATAGCCCTCTGGTCTCTGATTGCCACTGTTAAGAGCTTGTGCAGGTATGTCTACACGTGTTTTTATTTCTGTCTTGTTTCTTATCACCTTGCCTTTCTACTATAACTCCACTTTCTACAGACACACAGGTATAACGACTGGAATTCAAATACTGAAAGAAGAAAAACATGTAGAAAGGCTGACGGGAGGAACAACAGCACGAGTACCAATCTTTAAAAAAGCAGAAGTGACAAATATTACTGAAATGGAGACAAAATACTGGGGAAATTGTGGATTGTAAAGAGGAGCACTTTACTTAATGTAAACAGAAAAAAGATAGAATCAAGGAAGTCTGGTATGAATGTCAGTAGCAGGTGTGTGGGAGGGGTGTGATGTGTGTGTGTTTGGGGGATGGGGGGTCTCAGTTGGGGTCAATCACAGTGAAGCCACAGGCATCAACAGCATTGCTTATTTTTAACTCTTTAACGAGTTGACTGTAAGCCTAGACCCAATACTGTATATCCTCTCTGCGTAGTTCAGCCACTTTCAGTTGTCATTCAATATATCAATGTAAGGAGTGTTTAAAAAAAAAAAGTGTTCTTTTCAAATTAAGATGAACTGCGAGGCAAAGGTTCACATCAGCTCCAGAATAAAAACATTTTCAAAACTGTCTCTTGGATTTAACCATTGCAGAGTTTCACTCAGTGAAGCAACAGCCTCTTTGCTTGATATCCCTGTCCTCAGCCTGCTTCATCCTGTACTGCTAGATCCTTATCGTGTTCACTTGCTCAGTCCACGTAAAGATGCAAACATTATTATTTTTAACTTTAGAAATGAGATCAGATCTGATGGATTGCTTTACTTTGCTTCATCAACTTTTCTCTCCCCTACCTTTAAGCCTTATTTGCTGAGCTGAAACATTCAGAATAAATGAGATGTGGACTGAGGTGTTACATCACAGAGGAAATCACACGTCAGCTGAGCCGTGAAGCTGTTTTGATCTGGGGTTTAAGGCAAAAACAGTCAGATGAACAAATTGTTTTAATTATTTTGAATATTTCCTGATATGCATCAAAGCTCTCGGTTTCTTACTTCACAGTCGCTCTGTTTGTGTCTGTTTGTGTAACTGCACATCTTATTCAGTTGCTTCTGTGTTTCCTGAGGAATCAGTCAGTGGTCCTTGTGTGACCTGCTCTGTTGACCCCTCTATAGATAACTCCAGGCAGCAAGGCAGCGGGTGGCAGCCTGGCCCAGGGCGACATCATCTCATCCATCGATGGGGTTAGCACTGATGGCATGACGCACCTGGAGGCCCAGAACAAGATCAAGTCCGCCACCACCAAACTGTCACTCACCATGCAGAAGTAAACATCCAGCACACTTACATCAAAACACCCGTCCCCACAAAATTAAGCAGGTGATACAGGAGGAACTTTAAAGGCTCTGATACTTGGATAATAGAAAAGGACATGAGGATAAATCAGTGTGGACGATTAGGAGGAAGTCAGAGTCATAAAAATAGTCACACATGTTTCTTCATACAGGTTGTAAGACAGAAAAATACTCTGCATTGTATAATTATTTATGTCTGATATGTTTTTTCACATGTTTTTTCATTTGTGAAAATGGTCTCCTAGTGTCAGACTATGTTTATACATCATTCTACAAAGTGATGATCAAACATCTAAGAGCAACAACAAGAAAAGCACATTTTTGGGTGACTGGAAATAAAAAAAAAAAGAAAGAAAAGAAAAGAAACGCACCCACAGACAGTTAATTTTAAAAGCATCCTTCATTGTCTAATCTACAGATCAAGACGTCCTGCACCAGTTCCCACAGCAACTCCAAGAATGGACTCACCCATGCCAGTCATCCCCCACCAGAAGGTACAAACACCTACAGTAGACACAGAAAAGTCAGAAAAAATACCACTTATCCATGCAAACGCAAATGTGTGTCTATTCACTATTTGTATGTCTGTCATTCCTGTTTTGAATTCCTGATCTTTATTTGTGAGAAAATCACCTTTACAGTTCTTTAATGGTGCCATCAGGCATTGTCCTGCTGCCCTCTAGTGTAAAATTTTCACAGTGCAACTGCAGGGAGTCTGAGGTCAGCGAGCCACAAACACCAACCACATGACAGGAAAATGAAACAAGCTGCTCTCTTAAGTCTCATTTCACTTTAAAGCTTTCTTTCCCATCTATTTTGGCCTCTTCCCATCTCTTTAAGGCGTTAGAAAAGATGAAAAAGGAGGTCAGGCCTAAACATTTTGGAGAAGTTAAAATGGAGAAGTCGGTGTCTTGTGAAATTTTCCAGGATAAAAATCCCTCTGAAAGGAGTTACTTCCAAGTCCATAAAAAAGATCCAGAGCTCCTCTCGACCCCGGTCAAAGCTTCTGCCTCCTCCACGACAGCAGCCATATCTCCACCAGGTCAGCGGGGACAGTACAATTCCCCAATCAGCCTCTACTCTCCCGAAACTCTCAGAGAAATGATGCTGATGCAGGGCAAGTTAGGAGAGGGGTCGGCAGCTGCCTGGGGAGTTTCATCGCTGGGGTAGGTTACCAATGGGGTGATTAACCTCCAGTCACATAACACCGAGAGAAGATGACTTAACTCCTTCAGGGGCCACCTTAAAAACAACACACCCACAAGTTAATGTAACAAAAGTCACGCTTACTTTGTTTAATCTCACATTAACAGGACCGTGATGTACTCAGAACTTTCCATCACTATCCCAGCATTCATGCCTCTCACACGTGGCGCTATTTTGGAAGCGTACACACAGACATACCTGGCCTTTATCCAGGTAACAGAGTAGCAGGAGATCAGACTACAGAGTCATTTGATCTGAGACACTGAACCAAAGGTCAATTGGCCTCAGTGCTGCATTCGAATATCTCAGATGGTGTCCTAAAGGTAATTCAAAATAGACTGAGATTCAAGTGGCCAGTGGTTAGAAGGTGGCATGAATGAGCTTTTGGGTTATTCAGTTCTTCTACAGACTCAGTTATTGTGAAATAAAATGAAACCGGGGAGTATTTACTCCTGGCTTGGCTTGAAAAGCACAGACTTGCTTGTAAAGCTTTTTTGTGGACTGAATTTGCTGTTGAGGTTAAATGGAGGTGACATTTTGTAACTACAGCATAGTCAACAAGGCAAGCTTGTCGATACTTGTGGATGTCTTCAAATGTTTGGTCGGACTAACTGTACAAAATCCATTTAGACTGAGTTTACCATCATAAAACTGAAAAAAGCAGAAACAGGTTGAAGTTTTCTTTTTTATAACTATTTAAAAAATGATGATGGAGAAATTCAGTAGTAAATAGTAAATATATCATTTGTTGGGAACTACTTTCGGCCACAGATTAATACACATTTGGTGCTGTAGGGAGACTGACTCAAACTAAACTACAGTGCCCATACTCATCATAATGCAGGATCATGTCACCCATTAGAGACATGAGCTTTGACTAACAGACAGCACAGGTTCTGGTTAGTAGATTTAATTCTTTGTTGAATGTGTCTTCATGAGATCTACTGACAACAAGAATAATAAAGAACATCACCAGGCTCATCCGTTAAAGTTTTAATATCTTGTGATTTACGTTTTTCAATTAAAATTAAACTGTAAAACCAGATGACATTTATGTTCTCCTAGGTTATTTTTTGCAGCCCTTGCTTATACTCTAGGGCCCAATCAGCTACTGAACTGTGCGTTTTGTTTGCTGGACTGTGGAGGGAGTTAAGTTGTAGCCACCGATGAGGGAACTCTCCTCACTGAGGTGGCATGAGTTTGGGTGAAGCCTCAGTCATGGAATACTTGCAAAGGTAAATTAAGGGCGTAATCTGCTTGGCCCCTGACATTCTGACAGTCTCCACTAATGTGTTTCCCCTCTGGAGCTGAGCTGCTTTACAGTAACACCCAGTGGTAAGTCAGGTGTCAGGAAACGTGCTCCAGACAGACCTCATGACGTCCGATGACGGCAGTGCCATGCCAGCAGCCCCACCTCACCGAGTACATAGAGACTCCTGATTCCTCTGGCACACACACACACAGGCGAGAGCAGCTGTTGTACATGGTCATGGAATGTTCCGATCCAGTTACACACCATCATCCTGAATCCCCTGAATGCCTCTTATCCAAACCTGGGATAAGACCCCTCCTCTTACAGACAGGAGGGAAGATATCCCACGTGCGAGGTGCTGCTGAGCACGTTCCACTTCACCTACTGTACCCTGGACACATCCGTGTACTGTAAGAAGGCTGAAGTCATGATGTCACATCCAAACATGCACTTTGGGAGTTTTTTAACTTTTGGAACAGAACCTGGAAGTTCCAGTTTCACTACGGCTCTTTACTGACAGATCCACCGGCTGATGTATGTGTTGCACTCTCAAAGCAGGGTTGAATTGTTCATGCTGGGCATCCGTACCCTCTGACAGAGGAAGCTAGTTTGTGTAAATTTGGAAATTATTTGAAAGTAGCTATGACAATATTAACATACACAGCTTGTCTACTTCTGCCTACAACCTGTATTCGTCTGTATGTTACAGCAGCAGATCTGACATAAGTGGATCAGGTGGTTTGTGCTGTGTTTGTGTAGTTGTGTATTTTTGTGTCTGTTCTGTGCTAAATGTATCCACCCGCCCCACCCCCTGCCCCCCGCCCTGTGTCATGTGATTCAGGCACTTCTGCCCTTGTCAGTCACTCCTGATGGTGCAAGGGAAGCTGGGAAATATCCCAGTGATGACAAATGGCTGCTATTCACGACCTGTACATGAGATTATGGGATAGCACTGTCACTTGAATAGTTTCCCACAAACACACATGGTGCCATTGTTATTACCAAAATACCACTGGTGATTCATTGCACCATCTCTTTCTCTGTCTGTGTCTTTCTCTCTGGTGTGTTTCAGGTTATTGCAAACACAGCTGCAAAGTCAGTACCATCACATTCTCAGTATTTAATGTGCATGAAGTGTACCTCGGTAGATTGAGCATTGGTTTTCAGACACCTGTCACTGGTGATTCTGGTGTGAGGTGAAGTTGTGTTCAACATGAATTCATGTGTGTGAACTAGCTGAGCTAAAGCGTAAGCCATCACTGTCACTGTAACAGCGAACTGAGTGTGCTGGTCATTTGTTTCTTCGGGTAACTGCAACAATAACTCGCACGACTGAAAATTCAAGACTTGCTATTAACAGCACCTGGTCCCCAGAAGTGGAAAGTAAAAAAGTACATCTACTCAAGGACTGTACCCCAGTACAGCTTAAAGGTACTACTACTTTACTTAAAAAAACTGTGTGAAACTTTCTGCTTTTCCTTCATGTCACTCATTAAATGAGAGAGAGATAAATGAGATAAAGATATAAAGATTTTACAAAACAAACTTTATAAAATTATGCTTTGTAAAATGAAGCTGTGCTCAACTACCTAAGGTTACAGTATGGGGAATAGTTTGACTTTACCATATACAGAGTAACATACACAGTTTAAATGAAAACCAAAATGAGTACTTATTTTAAATACCTTAGTATATTTAATGCTAATTCTCATTTTCTTAAAAAAAAGTTCTTTGGTCAACATTTTAATGTTAAGCTCTTCTTGTAGTGTGAAATCTACCTACAGTATGTTTTCCACCTCTGCTGATCCTCTTTAGCTTTCATATTCATTTGGTGGATATGAATCAATTTACAGTATATTACTGTGAATAAATGCATGAGCGAAAGTGTGTATCAGTAAAACATCCTCTGCGGTGTGTGTGTTTCATTGTGCATCATTTGAGAAACGCAGACAATGGTCTGTCCTGTGGTGCTGTCGGTTTGGCCTGGTGGTTGTTGTGATAAATTAGCATGTTTGGTTTTCTTTGAATTAGTACGTCAGCTTTATTGTTGTTTCCCTCTAGTAAAAGTTTGTTTCCTGTCATTAGTGACATGGCGTAGTTGTTTTATCAGTCAATGGATTAAGCCTTTGTCCCAATTCCACACTACATTGTTATGCAAAACAGTACACATTATGTATTGATATGATAAGCAAAGAAAATAAGCATACAACAAAATACAAATTGTGTACCAAGAGGAAATTATAAAGAAGATATATAAATCGTTTTATCATTATTCTCATTGTTGTCTAGGAAATTAATCTGCATCCTTGAGGGAAAAAAAGCAACTTTGAGTGCCGTGAATTTTTACACTTTTTCAACGTGAACATCCGTCAGCCTCAAAAAATACTTAAAAATTTGTATGTAGTATGGAACTGGGACACAGCTGTAGTATTTGCTCTGTGTAGATGCATATACCTTTAGTACATGAGGTCCCTCTAAAAGTTAATACAGAGCAGCACAGCAGCCTCCCCTTTCTGTCAGTTGTATTACTACATGCTGACCCAGTTTCCTCCCTTACTTTGGCGTTTTCTCTGTCGTTTCTTTCCTCTCAAATTCCTCTCTCCTCCCCCCCATCTGCTAACCTCTCACCTTCACCCCTGCCCCTGAAACCTCCTCTTTGACTCTCTGACCTCTCACCCCTCCACCTACCCTCCCGCACTGACAGTGTGGAGTACACTCCCAGCTTCAACCCCATAGCTCTGAAAGATTCGGCCCTGTCCACCCACAAGCCCATTGAGGTGAGGGGTCCAGGGGGAAAGGCCACCATCGTTCACGCCCAGTACAACACACCAATCAGCATGTACTCACAGGACGCCATCATGGACGCCATTGCAGGGCAGTCGCAGGCCAAGGGACACGACAGGTGAGGCCACACAATCAAACTAACCCCACCCCCTCACCCTGGCCCCAGTCTCTTTATGTGCGCTCTCCACTCACGCACTCGACATCACACACTGACCAAACCGGCCCATGCGCCAAGAAGTTAAAGGGTCACTTCACCCTAACCACAACAAACATACTCACTCACATACTGCTTGAGGCATGTAGCCGTGCAGATAACATTATCTTCTGCATGGCTGGATACCAATTGCAGAAAGTGAGAAAATGTGTTTCCTTTTTTTGTAATTTGGGTGAACGAACCCTCTAAGATATTTTCCCTGAAAAGCCCAAACAAAAAGCAGCAGCTTTCATACATGTAAGCACATCTTTAAGCCTATGCTGCTACAACTCAGGTGTACTGTACTGTATGTATGGCCGGGCTTTTCCTTGTTGTCTGTGTTCGTGCCACGTACTCCTCCGTGCCTTTCACCCACTTTCCTCTGCTCATTCCATCCAAACAACAACCAACCACACCTGTGCTGTCCACCCACCCATCCCTCCCCATCTTTCCTTCCTGGTTGCGACCTCAGTGAGGAGGCGGGCTCCCCCTTGGCGTAAGTACTGCGGCTCTCCTTTTCTATCCTGCCTCTCCTCATACATGTGTCTCCTTTGTCTCAAAATTTCATAACAGCTTGTGCATTGCTCCATATGTCTCATGAACTAATATCCCGCTGAAAATGTGTCCAAGTCCCACAGCATCAATTATTTTGTTAATATCTGTTCCTGAGGATTTATGTGGGTGTTTGATGGATAAACTCATTAACCGCGAGGCCATCATGGACTTGACTGTGTGTGCAGAAGTACTTAGAAGTACTTTGGTCAAAGTGTGAGAGTGCTAGTCGTGTTTTTTTTTGTTTTTTGTTTTTTTTTGGAGACCTCCACTAAAGAAAAACCAGCCAATAGCATCAAGACCTAAAGACCCCGATGGGTTTTCATAGCATGGGAATGTTCTGAGTATCAAATCACAGGTTTTCAAATGACTAATGCCCGATCCACATCGACTGACTTTTCTAACACTCATTAAAGAATACTGAAAAGACACTGTCATCATGTTGCTGTGTAAACTCACTCCAGTATTTACTGTACAGTATGAGACAGGCACCTTCAGAGTAAAGCTCTGGAACAAGACAAATACAGTGAATGGAAACAATGAATAAACTAACTGTACTGTATGGAAGGAAAGACAAATGTAATAATTGGTCAAATTGTAATAACTGCCCACCATTAAATATAAGTTTACCATAATTTTACTTGATAATTCAGTGACATATGTGAACCACTTTTTGTGGAATTATAAAAATGTCTGACATTGGTGCACCCTAGTGGCAGTTAAAAGACAATCAATTTACAATCATTAGGGGGAAAAAAGCATTAAATATGACTTCATGCAGTTCAAAATTAAAATGCTTTAACAGCACCTGGGAAATCTTGTTTTTGCTGACCGCCATTGGTTTTAACTTTAACCTTCCTGCAGTGTAGAAGTGCACCCCAGGGTGTGTCAGTACACCGTGACATCACTGTTGGGTGTGGTTATGAGTGCATCACCTCTGACCACACTTAGCCTCTTTCATTAGAGATGATGATGTGCATCAGACTTGAAACTACTGCTGAAATCTTAGTACAGTTTTTTTTTTATAATTTCCCTCTAACGTAAGCTAACAGGCATGTACCATCCATTTTCTATACCACCAGAAGGAAGAAAATGTTTTGTCAAACTGGAGGCTTGAAGCAGTTTGACTTGAGATTTAAAAAAAATAATAAAAAAAAAAAAATTGTATTTGGTGTCTTAGAAAGTGTTGAATCTTTTCTGTATGGTGTCAACTTGATAATTCTTTGAGACACGGAACGAATGTAAACACCACAAATAGTAGTATAATCTCTCTGGTTGTGGACAATAGTGCATTATGGGCATTTAATACACAATGATCAGTTTTTGTCATTTTGGGCCTTTGTACACAGAGCTCTAACATTACTATGTGCACCTGCAGTGGAGTTCTGCCTGTCAAGGACCCTGTGGTAGACTGTGCATCTCCAGTGTACCAGGCAGTGATCAGGCCAGGAGAAACACCCCAGGACATGTCTGAATGGGCTCGTCGTGCTGCCAACCTGCAGTCAAAGAGCTTCAGAATCCTGGCCCACATCACTGGCACTGAATACCGTCAGTACACTGACTTCTTTTTAATTTTTTTTTTTCTCCCCACATTCCACCCTATGACCTACCCTAATTTCTCTCTTGACCTTCTTGGTATTCATCTCTGCTAATCCTCACTTCTTGTTCAGACTCAGTTATTGGCTCATTAGTGAGTGTTTAACAAGTTTCTCTTTCCATACAGTGCAAGACCCAGATGAGGAAGCCCTGCAGAGGTCGAGGTAAGGAGGAGTTATTACAGACTCCTCACTTTTTCAGACAGCAGCACTTCAGCTCAGAGACCAACATTTTGCATTTGGCTTAGTTGCTCTTCAGTAGATGAGTAAATCGATACCACTCTCATGTCACCAAGTGGAGTGACCGTGACAGTATATAATACTCTTCTCTGTGGGGAGCAGACAGCAAGACAACGAAACCCAGGGCAAGGTTCATTTAAAAATATTTTTAATTCTATTCATTACAAAAATAAGCTAAAAACAATAGATAAAAAGAGTACTCTGGAGAATCAAATTAAGAGTCCAGGCTGTCCACTCGCCCAGATAGAGTGTAGGTGATTCCCTGGACAGCAGGTCTCTGCGTGGCTGTTAGTTCATAGACTGAGGGAGAGACAAAATAGGGCATTCGACAGG
>JBBMJY010000014.1:12951812-12982866 GCA_037833715.1 Toxotes lorentzi | reverse complement strand
CCCCCCCCCCCCCCCCCCCCCCCCCCCCCCCCCCCCCAACCCCAACAATCACTTGAACACTACAACAATTTCCCCCCCACCCCCTAACGAATCCACTGGATTTGACTGCCAGTGCATGCTGCTTTGATGACTAACCACCTCACCTTCCTCCCCCACAGCTCTTAAAACAACCCCCCACCTCTACCCACCCATCCCAGGGAAAGATGGAAGGATGGAGAGATGCAGGGGAAGAGACAGAGAGAGAGAAAAGACAGAGAGAGAGAAGGGAGGGGTGTTATGTCAGAAAAAGCTTTGAGCCTCTGGTCTCGTGGCTCCCGGCTGAACAGATGGAGGGACAGAAAGAGAGAGATAGGTGACATGTAGTCATGGAGGGATAAAGGAGGAGGTGGAGGGATGAGACTTGCTAGAAAATGAAACCTGGAAGTTCCAGAGAGTAGAGGGGGGTGACAAGCTCAGGTAAAGGAGAGATGAGAGGGTGGGTGGAGGAGGTACAAGTCAACTAAAAGGCAAAGAGAGAGAGAGGAAAAAGGGGAAAAGAACATGGAAATACAGATAACGGGTGGGATGTGATCGCTGAAGTGAGGAGGATCGATGGCTCAGATGAACCATTGTATCTGCCTGCAGCAGAGTGCATACGTCAGCATGTGAACGTGGGTACACAGTATCAAGGTCTGCACACTCGCTTTGACACACAGGTCAAACCTGGACAGACAGCAGAACGTACTCTATGATTAAATAACAAAAAAATCCCAGTCACTGAACACCAGCTGCTACAAAATAGCTCCAAAAAATGTGTTTTTACATTGTTATTTAGATGGCTCTTTTTAGAATTTTGAAGTTTTAAACCTGTTTTTTTATAGATAATTATTTCCTGTTTTGTTAATACATTTCAGTTAAACACTATATGTAACACAGTACATTTTTGTGGATGAATCAATTGAACCTTATACCAAAAATGTCTTTCCATTCCTTATCAATTATATATATATATATATATATATATAATTCTTGACCTCAGCCTCTGCTGCACAGCTTTCTTTTTATCTGTCTATATGTAGCAGATGTGTTTGTGTAAATACATATGAATGTCTCCATGCACATTATATATTTTATGATGCTGCAAACATTAAAAAAAATATCACCACTGATAAGATTTTCATTAAATACAGGACACTGAGCTTTCATCTCAACAGAACTGCTAAAGCACAAATCCTCCAACTAAAGTCATATTTTTGTGCATTTAATACATTATTTCATTATAGGAAAAAGCATTCACACACTCTAATCCGCGCAATCTTCATTTATTGCGGCAAGCTTTTGATCGGGATTATCATTTATTATCAGGATTGTTTCTTGTTCTTGTTATAAGCTCAGCAGTGTCCTGTGCATCAGCTCCTGCTGGATTTTTTTTTTTGAACATTTGCATGAAAAAAGGAAGTAAACAGTTCTTTCAGAAGTTAAACACTTTCATGGTTCATAGTTTGTTCTGTATGATGGTGAAAGACAGATTGCCACAGGCTTACATGCCAACAGTCACAAAGTGCAGTGGCACTTGCAGGGCTCTCTCTGTTGGCTGAGAGAAAGAAGCTGTGTCATTGCAGTGTGTGTATGTGTGTGAGTGTGTGAGTGTGTGTTGGGCTGTACTGCAGTGCTGCTCAGTACTCACGTGGCTCATGTACCAAGGAGAGCGTGCAGAGAGATGGAGGAAAGCAGGAGACACAGAGAGGACGGGTGGATGCAGGAGACTGTAAATGGCAGCATCGGCATCTGTGTAGAAAAACAGTGTGTGCACATTTTACTGTTCACATTTATTCTTCCTCTCCTTCCTTAGTTTCTACCTTCCTCCCATTATTCCCTTTCCTCTTTTAGAGAAGATATTTCTGTCCTATCCCTCACTCTGGCAGATTATATAACCACAATTTAATCTGCTTGGGATCATTCTGTAATGAGCACAGGGCTGGTGAGGGAAGAGGGCAAATACAGAGTGGTGCTACTACTAAAAACATTTCCATAAAACACAAAAATTGTGCAAGTCAGCTGCGTGTGACAGAAAAAATTATTTTGAGAATGAGTAGTGGATACTGCTAACCTGACACTCACAGGAAGGTCATGCCTAGTGTGGGCAACAGCAGAGAAGAAATAATTGAAAAATATCATATAACTCTCATCTTCTACGATAATTCTCTGACACTGTGGCAATTTAAAATGTTTTTGTCACAGTAAAAGTCAAATAAATGGGTGAAAACTGATGAGCACCATTACATTATTACAGTAACTTAATGAGAAGGCTTTTCATTTAACAGAATTATGATGTTCAGCATTAATATTATAATTATAAGTCTTTTCTTTTCTCAGTGATTAATACATTTATTGCACCATCAGTTAGGTGTAAGGGTCACATGCATCTCCAAGTCATGGAGATTTCAGGCTCATATCCTTCACTGATTAGAAGACAAAAAATACTCACAAAATGCAAAAATATATCAACAAAAACTGTGAATTAACTATAAAAGCAAAACTATAAAAAAACAAGGGAATGTAAAAAATGAGTGAAAGTTGGAAACATTAGTTACATACATGAGTTTTGTGCATGAACATGATTCCAATCTTCCTCTCTTTGATCCTCAGGCAGTAAGACAAAGGAGGGAGTCGTGTCGTCAGTAAACACAGGTAAGAAACGTCCTTTGACCTCAGCACACCCGTCACATACACTTCACCCAAATCTCAGGGGGAATACAGATGTTATGTGTTTTACCTGTTATTCAGGTTACAGCAGTTTCAGAAGTATTTTGGTGATCTCACAGGTGTTAATGGTCCTCCCAGCATAAGAACATCTTTGCTCAGGGTGAAAACCAGCATTTAAATCCAGTATTTCCACAGACTGTGTACATAATGTGTACAACTCATAGGCATGCAGTGGCATAGTGCAGTGCATAGTTCAGTAGAAAAGCTTGGGGAAGCAGATGAGCACTGCTCTTTGACAGAGATGGGGAAGTTAACCAGATATACATATGACAAAACAACTAGTTAGTCTTCATTGGTGAAGTCTTTTTCTTACTAAAAAAACAGTACCTGCAATGAGGCATAAATCTCACATTTGAGTCATTTGTCGGGTGCACTGTTGCCCCCCTATGGTCATTGTGGGGGAAAAAAACACCCATTCCACCTGCGGTTATCACCAACAGCAAAGTACCAGTGGGTGTTTCCAACCTCAGGGGGCAATAATGAGCCCATTCAGGCTTTGCACAGCACAATGAGGCAAAGAAGATGCCGAAAAGTACTTGGACAAGAGACACAAATTTGAGATTTATGGTTCATCAGAAGTGTTTTCAAACAGTACTTTTCAGTTTTATAAGACAAAATACTTTAAGGGTGAAGACTAACAGGTCATTTTATCAAGTAGATGTCTGGTTAAATGACCCATCTTCATTAAAATGCATCACAAAAAATGCTGATTTCCAGCTAACTCTGCTATTCTCTTTGCTGTATGAGCTGTAGGCTACAACCACAGCTACAATTTGTAGAAATGCTGGATTTAAATGCAGTTGCAGTACAGTTAGCACGTGTGATACCTACAAAAACAGTTACAAAGTAATGTAGAGAGTACCAAGGTCACAGTGTGTGTCAGTGTGTTTCCCTTTCACTACTAACCGTCCTCATTCTGCCTCCCAGTGGCCAATAGGACCGTGGATCAGGCCAACATTGTGGCAGACACAACGGTTGCCGGGGCCAACGAGGTGTCGCAGGCAACTGTGGAGGGCGTTGAGAACATTGCCGCATCGACCGGGATCAACCAGGTCAGTGACCATGGCAGCACTGGGTTACACGAATGGCTTCCACGGACGAGAGAATCTGAACATCACAAAAATATGTAGATCTGAGACAGGATTGATGTCTCAGGTTCAGATAAACTTCTGGACCCTAGGAGACTCTCAGGTCTGGAAGTTAAACTGATGCTGAATGATCTTTTGAAGACAGCTGGTTTGAGGTCAGCCACTAGATAGAGCCCTTTATCAAAGAAATCTCACTTTCACTGCTTTCACCTCTGTACTGCTCTGTACACACCATGTTGATCATGAAATTAACACACAACCTCTTTTTGCTCTTACATCTTGGGATGATTTTGATACTTGTACTACTAATGTATTCTGCATTAATCAGTTAGGGCTGTAATGCATGATTATTATCATTATCAGTTGTCTACTAAATGCTTTTTTTTTTTTACACTTGAATCATTGTTTAAACACAAAAATGTCAAAAAAAATACTGAAAAATGTAGATCACAATTTTCCAGAGTTTAAGGGGACATCCTCAGATTGCTCGTTTTGTTTAACCAACTTTTCAAAAGATATTCCGTGTACAATGATGTAAAACTGTATTTACCTGCCTAAAATGGTGAACTAGTTTAATTTTAA
This sequence comes from Toxotes lorentzi, assembly GCA_037833715.1. Lineage (NCBI taxonomy): Eukaryota > Metazoa > Chordata > Actinopteri > Toxotidae > Toxotes > Toxotes lorentzi. Next base: position 12,978,451 of record JBBMJY010000014.1, on the reverse strand, counting down.
TTTGACAGCCCACATTCTACTTTTATAATACTTTTATAATTTTTTTGTCTGTTGTCAAACCTCCTTTTCTAATGTTAGATGTAAGAGCATCTAACATTTGTGTCTTTCATGCATGTCTTTGTTTTCTGTGTCTTGTGTGTTGCTTCCTTTGTTAAGATATTGTGGCAATGCTTCTGTCTTGTGTGTCATTCTGTGTTTTTCTCACCTTTTCTTGTTTATACTGTTTGTGTCTCATCTGTGTTTTCCTGATAGGAGGAGCCTGTATATGAGGTGCCTATTGGACAGAGCATGTGTGGGGTCATAGGATATCCCAGGCTGGACTGGGGAGAAGGAGAGACAAAGAGGGGATACTCTGCATGCTACCTGCACCAAGTTATGAGTTTATTAGGTATACCTGTACAATCTAATCCAACAAACCTGCAATGAATCTGACTTTTGGTGCAGAATCATGATGTTATGAGGCAGGATTTATTGCAGGATTGTTGCACTGGAGTACGTGAAATTATACAGGTGTACTTAATAAATAGGTAACGCAGAGTATATTAGCTAATAGCCCTCAACGGATTAAGTGAGCATCAAAAGGAGAAACAGAAGCTTCCCAGGTTAAAATGGACAAATTCCTGCAGTATTTTGGCTTCAGATAAAAGCTTCAACCGAACAACATGGACTGCATAAAAACATAATATCACTTCTGACCTCTCAGATGCTCACTTATTCACATGGTTTAAGCAACAATAAATACTAAAATTTCTCATTTCTAACCATGTAACTCCTCCATGTAGCATTATGTGACATGCAAGCTCTTAGCCACATCTCCAGCACCTCAGACAAGCCAGTGAATATACATTATTCATTGCATGCACCAAAATAGCTTCATGCACTGCTCAGGCTGAACAAGGCCTGTGTACCTGGAGCCTGGCAGGTAGAGGTTTTATCTCACTCTTACATGCTGTAAAGCTCAAATCAACTAACTGATCCCCCTAGGAAGTGTTTTAAGCATGATAACAGTTATTGAGGCAACTGTACAGCACGGTCTTTGTAGTCTTAACTGCTTTGTTATACCAGAGCTGGAAAAATAAAACAAAACCTACATAGGTGGCTGTTGGTGTTTGTGGCCCTCCACCTTGCTATCACCTCATCCTTTCATCCTCTCAGAAAAGTCTCCTCCACCATCTTTTGTATCTAATTTATTCTCACTCCTTCTGTTTCCTCATACAGGGAGAATATGGCGGAATGGAGCAGGGTGGCGAAGGAGGAGAGGTAAGAAAACAGGTCTGAGTGCTGCTGGAATTACAGCAAAGCCGATCATTTACAAACAGTAGCTCATTAACATGAATGTTTCTCAGAGGTAAAACAATGAAAATTTTACTCAGGGACTGCGCTCAGATATAACTTAAAACTGAACATGACTCAGGTAATTCAGTTCTGTGAGACTACAATCTTCCACTACATTTCTGAGGAAAACATTTTAGTTTTTACTTCATTACACTTAATGTGTCAGCTGTGTAAAATTATGATGAATTTACACTGCCACAAAGTAACTCACGATGGACAGCTGATATAAAAAATATCAGAACTGATCCAGTAGAACCAGAGTTCTTCCTTTTCAAAACCTGCTGATACATATCCCATAAGAACCCAAACCCATTTTTCCTTAAAAAAAAAATTATGTGGGATATACCACAGACCAAGTGGACCACACAGAACACATTTCTGATGTTTCTTTCAGAATAACGCTTTTTAATACCAAAGAGCTGTGCTGTTACATATATGTTACAGCGATATTTCCATACCAGCATTTTGGAGAAGCCACTTCCTGTCAGAGTCACATGACTGTCACATGGTCATCACCCCAGGATGTTTAGTATATGTCGCTTAGGGACTTAATGAGTTAAGGTCAGACATAAAGCTTCATAAGGAAGAGACTGGGGCATTCAAAGTGCTTGTTACACTGGTGTCACTGTGGGTTCTTATGGGATATAGTATCTGACACTGTTGGAGATTGGGGTATGTTTCAAATTTCCATGTCACACATATGTAAGATGTACACAGGATTGTATTATAACTGGCTTCCAGACTAGTTGTAACAAAATCCTGCTCGTACGAGATTTAATGTTAGCACAGAGGAACTCTGCATTCTTCAGCAGATAAATGTGAAAACAGCCTTCTTGTCTGAATGGCCCTATTCAGATTCAGATCTAAATAGGACCATTCAGACAAGAAGGCTGAATATTCGTTGTTTAAAGGAGTGCGTTCACTTTGAATACTGAAGTACATTAAGTATATTTAGCAGCTTGGGAACTGCTGGTTTAATCTGCACTCCATTTTACAAGTGTATCATATATTTTCTTTGTAATACGTTAACCTGAAAAGTAATTAACTTCAGCTGTCAGATAAATGTAGAGGAGTAAAAAAAAGTTGAATATTTTCCTGAAATGTTGTGGAGTAGAAGTATAAAGAAGCAGAAATGAAAATGTACTTTGACTTTTTACCACTGCCCATGTGCAGTAAACTGACTTCGATTTATAATATGTGTGGCTTAAACTTCTTAAGTCCCATTTTCATTACATTGTGTTATTGTTATTTTTTACTCAAATGAATCAATTTAAATACTTTGTCCACCACTGACACATCTTTTTTTTCAATCTTTTCCTTCTTTCCTTCCTTCCAGGGGTATTAGTTGTCTTCAGGACCCACGCCCCTCCCCGATCGTCTCCAGAAGCCCCCATCCCCCGCCCCCGCTCCCCTCGCCTCGCTGCACCAGACTCCAAATGTTCAACATATTTTTCTGTGACTTTACGGAACTAAAATCAACTAAAACAGACTTTTCCGGATGCCGCACCTCAGCCCCTATCCACCCCTCTGCCTTCCCCCTCGTTACATCCCCCAGCAGCCCTCTGCCACCTGTCCTCACCCTCTTAACCCCCCCCACCCCCCCACCCCCCAAGCCTGTAGCTTTTTCCTCCACGGCCTATCTTACCCCCACCTCACCTCCGTGTTAGTGTCACCCTGATATGAACCCTGATATCGTTACTGCCCCAATGCCTACCTTCTGGGAAACCTCACACACAAACACACACATACAAACAAACAAAAAGAGATACACCTTCATTAGGCACATGCATCAAACACACACGTACAGTACATTAACTAAATGCCAGCACAGACGCACAACCTGGGCAAATGAGTGATGACTGGAAAAGCTGGTATAAGTTTCTGCAGTCAAAGACAAAGTGAGGCAGGGTGTGAGAGGGTGTGTGAGCTGCTGTTTGTGTGCCTGTGTGTCCATGTTAGCTTAAATATGTGCATTGATGGGAGATATCACTCTGTTATATGTGCAGTAGTTAGTTAGCTACAGTAGACTGCATGAACAGGTGTGTAGAATGACTTGTCACGTGTTGAAACTATAGAGTAGCGGCATTTCTGCGTAGCTTTGTATGGCTTAGTGTGTGTTTCGCCTCAGCATTTAGAAACAGGGTTATAAAAGTGACATTAACCAAGAACCAAGAAGCAATACATAGTGCTCATCTTTCTCAGCTGTGATGCATGAAAACAAGAACAGTTGTGATTCAGTATCAAGACAATGTGGCAGTCAAAACAGAAGTGAAAATATGACATGACAACGCCCATCACATCTTACTCAAGGGCTGGGTTTCAGTGAAAGAGCCTTGTGTCTCCTTGTGGGTTTAAAAATTCTTTCATTTTCACAGTGAAAAGATTATGTACATTTCAAAGGAAACATGCAGTTCACGTTCTTGGACATTTGACTTTTGTTGTTTTGTTATTTTTAATGACTGATAAAAATTTTGGTTAGATGGGGAGGATATATAATGATATTTTCAGCTGTTCTGTGTAGCTTTGTATGGCTTAGTGTGTGTTTTGCCTCAGCATTTAGAAACAGAAAAGTGACATTAACCAAGAAGCAATACATAATGCTCACATTTCTCAGCTGTGATACATGAAAACAAGAACAGTTGTGATTCAGTATCAAAAAGATTTTATCTATTCAACATGAACTATTTACGGCTAAATAAGCAGAGTTAAGTGTGAAGAAAGAACATATGAGCTATAATTTAATAAGTGTTGGTGTGGTTAGATTGGACTAACAGGAGCATATCTCCCTGCAAAAAAATGCAGATCTGATTGCTGAATCTTGATTGATTCATGGAAATTCCTGATATCTCCTGATTTTCTGTTCCAGTTCAGCCCCAAATCAGTGTAAAATAACCAGCGTTGCTCTAACTTTGGCAGAAAATAAGTCACTGAAAATTCAGTTCAAACCTACAGAATTTTATTTTTGTCCTAAAGGAAAAATATATCAGGATGAATTTTGGGGATATGTGCATAAAATGCTGGACAATACATTTAGGAAATTAAAAGGGAAAAATGGGTCTAAGGGGTTCAAAAGGGTCTTCAGGGAATTCAAGCAGGAAAAATGAATAGCTGATAACGTTCACCTCTTATCGTGTAGTTACTTTTCGGTTTTCGGTTTCTGGTTTGCATGCCATCGAGGATAACGAGCAGTTCATCAGATTTCTGTGACGAGAAACAATCACTCACAAGTGAGGGAATCAGGCAGCAGAATGAAGGTTTCATCGTGGATCAGCTTTATTTTTAGTTCTGTGCACAGCTTGAATTCTGGGATGTGTAGTTGTTCTTAGGGTAGTTTTTATTTCACAATAACTAGACTGAACCCTGGCTGTCCTGAAGCTCCCACTCAACAGCTGTCTCAGCCAATCAGATTATTCCCTCCTCCTGTCACTCAGTGTCATGCCACCTTTCCTCGTTCGTCTGCCTGGCATCATTGTGTCTGTATGCACTGTATGTGTCTGTGTATATGTGTGTGTTCACATAGAACAGGTTCAGCCAGCAAAGTGTGTGTGTGTGTGTGTGTGTGTGTGTGTGTTTGTGTCTGGTGCAGGTTTGTGTGTTTTTACTTTGAGGCCAATGGAAACTGATGACTGCATGTTGCCTTATCAAGCAATCTGACATTCACACATACACACACACCATACACTACACGACACACGTACCAGCACACACTCACACACACCACACCCTAAACAACACACAAACACACCTCAAATACACAAACACAAACCACACACCATGTTTAAGTTGGCATCAAAGCAGACTCGCTGATTTTATAAACAGTACCAGTGAAATTAAAAAGGTTTTGTTGAAATCCAGCTACTGTGTCAAGAATTCATTGAAGAGGTGGACCACTGGGTGTTTAGTGAACACAATCTTAAAGTACAAGGTTTGCTAATCTAGAATACATTTTAACACAGTCAGGGCCAGAGAGTTAGAAACAAAAAATTGAAAGCTTTTTTTTTTTTTGTCTGTGCTGGGAGGGGGTTAATTTAACTTCACATAAACTCTGGAAACAGAGGGAAACGGCTATTCTCCAACATGTCAAACGATTCCTTAGAAGTATTTATCAGTGTATCAGGTACAGTGAACACGGCAAATGACACGATAGCTTCATCGTGTTTTACTTTCAGACCCATAAACCAACCAGTTCACTTACTGCCAAGACATGGTCTAGTACATAACCCACCGTCACATGGCAAATTTCCTGGTTAACAGAGATGCTGCATTAGCTTTTCTGAAATGAAAACATCCATCTATTACACAAACCTTGAAATGCTTTTACAGTCTGCCAAGTTTGTGATAGTACAGTATTAAAATAAACTCAAGTGACACACTGTTCAATCTTTTTCTGAACATTTTATTGGTTTCCACAAAATGAATAAAATAATAAAAAAAAAAAAGCAATTTCCTCCAAAACAATTTCTATGTTGAGGAAATGGACGGTTAAAACTGAGGACTATTAGAGCAGGGAACAGGGCGGCCACAGTGACACCATGCCCTCTCCCTGTTCCCCTTTCTTGGCCAGTGGAGGAATTGGGGAGAAGCTGCTTTTAAGATGAGAGACAGCAACGAGAAAGGAGGAAAATAAGGAAGGCAGGACGAGGAATGGGAGAACATCTAGTCATCGAGTCTTGGGCTTGAACTATTGAGTCTTGGCAACTTCACTACTATTTCTTAAGTCCTTAAAGAGTGAGAAGACAAACTCAAGAGTAAAAAAACTACTATTCTCTTATTCACATGAAGATAAATCTAAATCCCTTTTGATTAAAGTTAAACTGAAGTGGTCCTCCCCCTTTTGGGGGAGACCTCTTTCTAAAATAAGGCATCTGTAGTGCTGACAACTGAAACAATCACAGCAGGAGGGTCACACACGCTTTGAACATGGCTGCCATACATCAGCATCAGCATCATCATCATGAACATTTATGAGGGCTCAGGGAGGGACGGGGTATTTCTTTCTCTCTCATGATATAACTCCCTATCTTCTTTTTCCTCGAGATAACCCCAGGCAAAAACAAGAACAGGACAATATTTAAAAAGAGATGCAGGCAGGACAAAGATCACATGATAAATACCAGGCTAGCCAACATGTCGCTGTATATGTGTGTGTGAAAGAGCCAAAGAGCAGCGGTAAACAGTGATATGTTCTGAAGGCTGTTTAATAGGAAGAAGGCAGGAGAGGGTGATCAATACCAGGAGGGTGGAGGGTGGAGGAGAGGAAGTGTTGGACATGACTGGCCATTTATGTGAAGGTGAGCCCCGCCTCATTGTAGACTTTGAAAACCTTCTCAATTGCGTTGACGTAGGCGGCCGTCCGCAGGTCCAGACCCAGGTTGTACTTGCTTGCTGTGCGCATGATTTGCTAAAAAGGCAGAAGAGAAAACGTTACACTTGTTGGCCGACAGCGATGTCAATAGCTCAGCTCGTTACCTTTGCAGGAAAAAGTACAACTAAGCCCCTGAATGTCTTAAAGATCACCTTCGTAGGGTCGGGGAAACTCCTGGCCACCAGACTGGAGCAGGAGTCTCCGACCTGTGCTACCATTTAACACCAACATGTAACTGTTTGTTTGAAATAAACTGCATTTAAACATTAAAATTACATTTTCAAAAAGAAAATCTAATTCTGATCATCATTATCCATTATCTGGAAATATTTCATGCTAATTAATTATTGGGAGTTTGGTGTGGAGCGATTTTATTGATGAAGGTATAAAATTGCTTCAGGAATGATTCAGACCCTTTCATTCTTTACACAATTTACTGTGATATAGTTTTAATTTTAACTGACATTTTTACCCATCAGTCTACACTCAATAACCCATTATGAGATATTATCTGTCAAAGTTGGATACACGCTTCAGTAGACTTGAGATGAGATTTGATGTCCTCTTTACCTTACGTCAAATAAATTGAAGTGAATACAGTTAAACACTTGAAATAGTTTCCCCTTCTATAAAACCCTTTTTTGACCAGAAAAAGAAAAACACATTATGATCCAGTTTGATCAACAGTATAAAGATGCAAAAAACATAAGTACACAAACTGCACAAATACTACAAGTGCTTCTCAAACCTGATTCATGTGCACACATTCAACAAATGTGTCTGAGATTTAAGCTATCAAGATTTATTCATATAAACAGTAAAGCCACATGTGGAAGATGGATAGAATTAGACAGCTGGAGCTGGAGGTAGTCAAAACAGAGGTGAAAATATGACAAAGCCCATGCCATCTTACTCAATGGTTCAGTTTCAGTGAACGAGCCTTTTGTCCTTGTGGGTTTAAAAATTCTTTGATTTTCACATTTAAAAGATCATGTAAATTTCAGAGGTCATGTTCTCGGACATAACTCAGCGAAAGACAGTTCAATTTGACTTGTTTTGTTCCTCAGTATTTTTAATTGCTGATAGATTATAGACGGATTATAGATGGCTGATAGACGGAGATTATGATATTTTCAGACTGCTGAAGCGCAAGTCATTTGTTTCATTTCAGTTTTGCTATACAACATATGGTACCTGTTCACTAAAACAGGCTGGACTGTGGGATGTTTTGCACCATCACTTACCCGAGCAGACCTCTCCATGGTGTAGGCTAATCCAGAGTGAACAATATCCTTCTCCGAGGCACCCTGCGAAGAAAGATAAATGTTGACCACTCAGTCAATCTCATGGACACTTTTTTATACAGAATGTACATAGAGCAGTCCTAAAATGATTAATAACTGAGTCAATCAACAGAAAATGTAAAAGTATTAGCAACAGCAAACATCAGCTTGGTTGCATGCTTTTACCATTGAGAAAGTGGTGATTTTTGCTGTTTCATACAAATATAAAGTAAGCAGTTTGTAAGCAGTTTCAGGTTGTGATGCTTTTTATTTATGTGGCCGATAGTTAGTTTGGTAACATATAATAGCCGAATAGGTGAGACGGGGGGAGAGTTTTTGGCAGTGTCGGCCTTTAGAGTGCAAGCATATGGTTATTTCTTGGAAGCTGTACTTACCAGTACAGACCTGATATGTCTTAAACTCCACAGATCAAAAGTATAATCAGTTCAGTACTGATCAGCACCAGTCTGTGCTTGGATATGTGCGTGTCAACAGGTGTTACTCACAGCAACTCTGGCCTGGAAGTCAGCAGTAGGTACAATGGGAATGGGTCCTCCCTGCTTGCCGAACTTCCTCTCTAAACTCTCTTGCACAGACACTATGAGAGATAATATAGGAAAAGGAAAGGTTAAAGAGATCACACATTTGTGGGCACACAAATCTCTTTTGTTTCTGCATAAATGTCTGCATACCAAGTGATTCATCCCCTTCCTATTCATCTACTTGTATAACTTGACACGCCTATTACCACACATGGTGAAAAAAATGATTCTGCCAATTTGTGATTGGTTGTGTACGACCAAGAGAGAAAATATAAATAAAAAGGGAACGTGGTTGTTCAGAGCAGCAACTTCACTGACATTGCCTGCCACAGATTTGGTAAGAATTCATCTATTTATCTGTCCTTCAAATTCTTGTTGGCTGAATTGTTATTGTGATTTCCTTCTCTTTCCTGCAGCTATATTAAAAGCATTTAAAATACATTAGAATCCTTGTCCAACAATCCCAGACAGAAGACCAGAGCATCACAACACAAAGAGGAAAAAAAAAAAAGGTACCATCTCAAACCTAAGTACTGAATGTGTTGTACCATCCATCAGTAGCATGTTAACATGTTTCTGTTTTATTATAGATGCCTGCTCGAAGGTTTGAATACCCCGAAGGAGCAGGACCTGACAGAAAGAAAGAAATAAGAGAAAGAATTCTGACAGAGAACCCAGATGTTCTCTTTGAGGACAGTAGAGAAAATAATGTAAGATGCAACCTCATTTTCTTCACAAGGCATCCAGATGAGTGGAAACATGCAATAATGGCTGACTATCCTGGGATTCAGGAAGCTCGACCGGACAACAGAAAAATCATACTTCCGCTGCGTGACGGAATCACTGTATGTATATACAGTAGTGAAAAGTTTGTGATACATGGCACACAAGAAAACCTCAGAGAATTCGAAGACAAATTTGACAACCTACGCAACATGGCAACTATAACTACACAAACATCACAACTGTCCACTGAAAGATCAGAACCTGATCATTCCCATTCTGAAGAAAATCCTGGTGAGGCTGGGAACAGGGGCCAAACACCACCCGCCCCCTAATTAAAATGCAACAAAATAGAAACAGGAAAGAAAGACAACGCCCAGTCTGTCTGTCAGTTAGTTCAAACTGACCTGAAAAAAAAGGGAGATGTGGATCATATAGTAAACAACTGCCAATTAAAGCTTTTTTTCCTACTATTTTCTTCATGAATAGGTGACTGGATCAATAACATTTTTTAAAATTTGCATGTCATATACTGTACAGCTTTAACAGTTCTGGTTTCTGGTGTTTACATATTGTTTTAGAATGGTGTAACAAGAGTTAAAAATGTATTATCAACTGTAAAGAAAACATGATGATGATGTATCTTCTGATTGTGTCTTACGACTGTAGCACACTATAGTCTGTCTGCAAACTACAGAGGAATTACACAGCAGTCTTGTACTCACTCAGCAGGTGGTAGTTTGAGTCTCTCTCATATTTGAAGGTCAGTCTTCCATAGCTGACATGGTTGAGATTTTTCAGCCACTCGAAATAAGACACTGTCACACCACCAGCATTCAGGTACATGTCCTGCAGCAAGAGACACCACATACTCAGACATCTGCCTGTTTGGAACAACCTTCATTCCTCTGTGTAGAAGTGTTTTAATCAAATGCCCTCTGTACTGCAAAAATGTTTTTAAGGTCTGATTAAGGATGAACATGATTGTTCTGATAAATAAAGAATAAACTGTAACATTATGTTTTTCCAACTCTGCACCACCCACTTCATACCGGTGAGAAGAGCTCAAGGAAAGAAAAACAAAAAGGCAGGAATCTGTCTTGTGAAATAACCAAAAGTCTTAAAAAAAAGGGTTTCCAACCAAATACTGCAAAAGTTTATGGTTACACTGTGTGTGTGTGTGTGTGTGTGTGTGTGTGTGTGTGTGTGTGTGTGTGTGTGCATTGTGTGTGCTTACAGGAATAACCATGACATTGTTTTCCAGGAAGATCTTGTCAGCATCTGGAGTGGTGGGACCATTGGCACCCTCAGCAATGATCTAGAAGGAACAAACAAAAAGCCATTGTTTCACATGTTGCCCTGTCCAAGTTGCCCTGTCCTTCATTTCAATCCGAAGGACAAATTAAGGCACAGCACTTTGCGTAAATCAAACTGAGTGTTTACCTTAGCCTTGATCCTGGGAGCATTATGACGTGTGAGCTGTTTTTCTCCGGCAGCAGGGATCAGGATGTGGCAGTCGGCTTCCAAAATGTTCCCTTCGTAGGGTTTGGCTCCTGGGAAGCCCACAATGGTGCCATGTTGCTGTAGAAAGTGCAGAGAAACACAGAGAAAATATTAGAAGATTAGAAAAAGTATTTCAAAAACTGATGTATTTTGGGAATGAAAAACAGATCAGCAAAGAGAAAATAGAACAACTCTTGAGTAAAAAAAATACATGAAATACAGAAAAATGAAATGAGGGGAAGGCAACTGTGCTCGTACCAGTTTGTAGTCCTCCAGCTGTTTGGGGTCAATGCCTTCTGGGTTGTAGATGGCTCCATCAATCTCACCGATGCCCACACACTTGGCCCCAAACCTGTGCAGGTACCTCATGGAGTGGAGACCCACATTACCAAAGCCCTGTGAAAAGTAACAGCAAGGTAATAATCACCACGGTCCAGCATCATTCACCTTTAAATCATTAAATCACTTCAATATAGTAAACTTTTTTTTTATTGTAATTATCCATTTTACAGAACCATAAAGTACAATTCAGGTCCATGTAACTAAACTGTATACTCTGCTGCCCCCATGTGGCCAGTTAACAGTAGGTGACATGGATACTCAACCATTCCATATAACATGATAATGCTTTAATGATATATAACTAAATAAAGTACATATTTTAGAATTCATTTATAAAAATCTAGAAAAATGTTTATATGTTGAATAGAATCTCCAAATGTAAATTAAATGCATGACACTCCATTACACCGATGACAGGCTCCTGTAAATCTAATATTGCTGGATTTAGATTCAGAGCATGAGCCACATGAATCTCAAGCAACCAGAGATATTAAAGGATTAATTCAAATAAAATTATATAGAAAAATCTCTAATAGTGAACAGATTTCTACAGCAAGGCTCAATTTCTATCATGTCATTTTAGATACAGTATCACACGCGCCCAGTTCAGCTCTAACAGAACTGCAGAATAACAGGTACACAAAAAGCTGATAAAAAAAAAGGAGTGTGACAGGGGAGTAAAAACATACCCCTGTTTTGATCTTCATACTGTACTAAAGATCTGCTCTCTCCTCTCTCATTACTAAATCTCTAAGAAAATCTAATCTCTGTACAACATAATCCTCGCACACACACACACAAACAGAGGGATTAGCTTTTTGAACATTCATGCCACGATTCAGCTGTTGTCACCGCTTCTTCACCTCTTCAGTGACACCCTTACCCCATCATCACTCAAACACCCCCCCTCACAAACATCAACAAACGTATGAACACATCCTCTTTTGTGTGTCTGAAAGTTACACAAGGTGCAGTCGTCCTCACAGGCACTTGTGTTGAGTAAAACACATTTAAAATATACAGGGTTGTTAATCAAGAATACTAGTTTATATTGCTGTCATGAAAAACCTGCAATTATAGAAAGAATTCTATGAAAGCAGTGAAGGCCAGTGCCTAGGGGTTCCCTTGCCATTTGTCAGAGTGTCTTTGTGTGTGTGTGTCCATGACACGTGAGGAGCTGCCATGTGACAAGTGGAAGTGAAACTGCCGGGGAGAATGCTGCTCTTGACTTTTCCACCCCCCCCCGAATCTCAAAAAGCTAAACATGCAGGCATTAGAGGAGCACAGCAGGCTCATTTTTCCCAAAAGACTTAATTAGTTCCACTTTTCTGAATCATTTCCCATGAATAAAGAAGGGAGACTCCTTTAGTTCACTGCTGTCTGCTTGGTATGAGGAGATCAAAGCCAGACTAAAACAGATGGCATGTTGCTGATTGAGACGCAGCTCTAAAAGCCCTCATCATGATGTCAAATGAAAACTTAAATCCTTTGAGTATCTGTGGGCAAATATCTGTGGTACATGTAGGGTCTCTTTCCTCTTGAGCAAAAGGTTTCTGGTTTCTGCTATAATCAAACCATGTATGTGTGTATGTGTGTGTGTGTGTGTGTGTGTGTGTGTGTGTGTGTGTGTGTGTGTGTGTGTGTGTACCTGGATGACGAAGGTCTTGTCCTGGAAGCCAGGGCTCAGGCCCAGCATGCTCATGTAGGACGCCTCGTTAATGAAGTTCTCAATGCCATGGAAAACTCCACGACCAGTGGCTGAGATACGTCCATGAATACCTCCCTGGCTGATGGGTTTTCCTGTCACACACGCATGAGCGTTGATGTCCTGCACACAAACAAAGAAAATAAGACCTCATATACTCAACTGTAGAAAATTACGTACACAGTACTGGTGTTGTTGCACAGTTATTGAAGCTTCTTTTTGGGTTTAACACACAAGCAAAGCAATTCTTAAAGCCTTCAATCACACCTCAAAACTGCCACCAAGATATCCATAAGAAGTCTTGAAAATAGCACCGAGCCCAGTACTCTTTTTGCAGGAAACAATTTCTTATATTTCAAAAGGAAATCTACTACTTTTTGAAAGGAATTCAATACAGTGACATTTTTAAAAAAGAGCATCTAGCGGCCATCAGGGGTACTGCATTTTGAGGCCCTTTCTGCACCACTTTTAGTTTTCAGATATGATGCTGAATGCTTGACAAACACACAGTAAGAGGTTGTGTAGTGCCCCAAAACCAAGCAAATTCTCCCAGTGGAGAAACTGGAGCCAGTGAATAGCTGGCATTTCTCCAGGATAATCAATTGGCATCCATCAACTAGTTGTCACAATCACCCATCTCATGTCTAGGGCACAATCAGCTGGATTCTCTTAACAGTCAAGACGGTTAAAATTCAACTGAGAGTTTTTCACCATTATCATTTTTGACAATTTGGATCAAACTTATAATAGCTACAATACACACATGAATACACACTTAAACACACATATGGGTAAATATTTTCCACCTTTAGTCAAATAAGCTCTGTTTAACAGGTTTTGATAGGAGAATGATTAACTGATAACGAAAGCACACACACACACAGGCCTCAGTCTGTAAAGCTGCTTTTGAGAGAGTAGGAATGTTTCTGTCGTGGTCGGCTGGGAAGGGAGAGGCAGGAAACCACTGTTCGTGGTTTACATGTGAGTCATTCTTGGTGTTTAATTTGGCCCATTTTAAAATTCATACCAAAAACCAGCCAAGTCAGACAGATTGGTTCTGTATGTCAGAGAACTCACAGTGTGTGCGATGGTGTTGGCGTATGTGTCGGCAATCCAGGACATTTCCCTCTCTCCTGTGCTCATGTCTGGGGCTGGGACATCGATGCCAGGTCCTGGTGAACAAAGACATATAGATGAGGAAGGGAGGGAAAAGTGGGAGAGTTCTGTAAAGTATGCTCTGCCAAGCCTAAAAATTGGAGCAAACGTTATGTCACTGACAATCCAGATTTGTATGACAGGGGAAATGTGAGAACCAAGCTTTGTGTCCTTGTGTCATATATACATGTGCCCTAAAGGGTCCTGTATCCTGGAACAAGGTCCAAAAGACAGAAGCTGGCATGTAGAGAGGTGGGGGATGGGCCTACTGAGACATAGAAAAGGATGACCGAATGTCTCAATACGGGCAGTTTGACTATGTTACACTCACAGAATAGGGCAGTGATGTGTGCAGTGGGTACTGCTTTACCTCCGGGGTGTATAAAAATTCACTAGTGAAGGCCCTTGTATAAAACCCCACCATATGAATCGACTAAGGCTGTCTAAACACATGTAGAAATGTCAAAATACACATAACAGACAGTGTTATATCGTTCTTTGCTGTGTTTGAACTGAACACATTATAAGCATGAACATGCACGCATGCGGGGCGTGCAAGAGCCTGTATGGGGGCTGTTTACCTGCTGAATCACTGTATGTTGTAACTGCAGATACTAATTGAAATAACCATTTCAGTTTCTGTAACAACGTTGTTTCCCTCTCAAACAAGCCAGTATTTAAAGCAATTAAAATTAGCTCCACCTTTAGCAACTGCAACATAAAAGTGAATACACACTGGTGCATCTTTAAAATAATGATTATTCATTATATATTAATAATATACTCTGAAATGGGTCATTCTGGACAATGAGTGCTTTGAGCTTAAACCCAAGTCAAATTTTGAACGATACCTTTCACTTGCAACAGAGTATTTCTACATTGTAGTATTGCTACTAGGATCTGAGTACTTCTTCCACCACTGCATACAGAATATACATTAGGAGATAAGTTATTTCTGCGTCATCCACTTGTAAACATCAGATTCAAGTTGAACTTTTCTCCCGATCCCTGTCCTTTTCACTGTGAACTGTTTCCCTCTTCAGTTGACACAGGCACACCCTGACCTACCCCAACTTGAATAAACAGCTAAACGTGACAGGATATGTTTACTCCTCTGAGTGGAAATATCCATCACTACAGCTTCTTAGTCACATAGCACCAAAGACACTGAACCAAATACAAAGCAGTGCAACAAAAAATGACAAAATGTTTTAAACTTTTCAGTAACAAGTTTAACGGTTATCAATTTAGACTCGCACACAAAAACTCACCAATGAAGCCCTTCTTGGCCAGCTCAATAGTGAATCTCCTGGTAATCTTCTCCAGCTCGTTATCCTGCAACAGATGGAAAGAGCAGAGTTTAAGAAAAACATGCAGTCGTCTTGGTAACATTACTTCCCACAAAACAAACCATGTCTCCTACATATACAGCAATAGTTTCAACCAGATATTTAGAAAGGTGCTTCAGGCTGTCAAGTTTTTGTTTAGGTTTTCCTTGCAGTCAACTCTGATCTCACAGGCAACAACCAGTGACCTTTAAATCTGTTTATCTCACAGACTAAAATCTCGAATTATAACCAAATTAAAAGGCGGGGCAGAATAAGAATTTTTAACTTAGACCAAACAATACTCATTTCCTATTTATCCAGTCATTTGTCAGAAAATTTAATTAGAATTCAAACTACAGGAAGATACAGATGCACATTTTATTATCTGCTTCAATAACTGAATGTAAACAAGCATCTCTTTCACATATCAGACTCTCTCCTTTTAATTATTCTCTTCTCTCACTTAATTTGCCCTCGCTGTGTGGATGAACAAATACCACATTAAAAGGATGAGAGTCTGCAGCCTTGTCCTTTGCATTCTTATGTGACTGAATCACCCTCTGGGTTTGTTTGGATGTGAGAAAGAGACAAAACAACTGATATCCCTCCAGCCTTGTTAATGTTAAGTGCTCATCTTAGGCATTGTTGCTCTCATACAAGCATTGTAGCACACACTTATGTCTGTGTATCTCTACATGTGCATGTTAGTGTGGGGGAGGAGATTTGACATCAGAAGGCTTACAGAGTAATTCCTGGGGTTGATTTTGACTCCAGCTTTGGCTCCTCCAAATGGTACATCTGGAGGAAATTAATACAGTTTAAGAACCACAGGGACATACGTATATTTGTGCCAACACACGAGACATTAAGATACACATGCAAAACATCATATTTAATGTACAGTCAGAAGACGGGGGCAAAAAAAAAAAAAACTGATCACAATCCCCTGCTATTGTTGCAAGACCAAAAACCCAACATCCTGGCAAATTAATCCAAAAGCTGTGGTCTGACTGCTTCTGAACATTAAATAAAAGGTGGAAAAATGAAACTGGTAAGAAGTACACTATTAATATGTATGAGGAGATCAGGGATAACCACCAAGATTCTTTGTGGAAAGCTTAGACTTTAATACTTACCGACAACGGCACACTTGTAGGTCATCAGAGAAGCCAGGGCTTTCACCTCATCCACAGACACATCTGTACTGTAACGGATACCTGAGAAAACACACGCATTAATACAGGGGGAAGTTTAAAACATGGCGACTGTACAAAGAACTGGAAAAAGGCAAAATTCACAAAAGGGTCTAAAGGTTTTCTATGTACAAACAGATTTTTTGTATGGTTAAACATACACATTTTTTTATTTTGTTGATATTTGACTGAAGTGTATGTTCTCTATAACCACACCAGACCACATGAACAGGTCTGAGATCACTGACTGTGTCTATCACAGTAATAGTGTTGGGTGGGTGGAGGCCAAGTGAACCTATCCCAGCCCTCCATTCTGACCCCAGCCCTCAAGCTGCAATCACTTCTTCCTGTTGTCTGGAGTTTACTACCGTTGCCAGGGTAACACGTGGGCCAGCCCGTGTACAATGTTACATGAGATCATATAGCCAGCTGCCGGTCCAGCCAGACTGCCACACTACTCCATCTCATTGGCACAGTGTGCTTGTGTGTGTGCAAGATTGACCAGCAACACCAAATATAGCATTTCCAGAGTTAGCTTACACAGAAAAATCCAAGGGCAAACAGCACAACGAGGAGACTGCAGAATCTGTGTCCATTAGGGAGTTAACAGAACTGTGTGTCTATTTTATGTGTTCAACTGCAAGCACATATACAAGAAGTCAAATCCCACCCACATGAGGTCAACTTTAAATGCCACTTAATGATTCAGTTCATGCCCACCTACATTCATTTGTGTTACTGCAGCCACAGCCTTCCGTCTCCAGTGTGTTATTGCTGCATTATGGACTTACATGAGAGTAATACACAATGAAAAGAACAAACACCCCGAAAACAAAGCTCCATCTTTCAGAGAGCTGCTGTGATTCTCCCTCTATCTGCATTTCCATTCATACACAGATCATCTGAGTTACCTCGGGCCGACAGAGGACAATCTTGAGCCCAGTGATCAAATTAAAGGGGGAAAAAAAACCCTGGCTGACTACCCATCCCCCATCCAACCATCCATTTATCCACCCAAACAACAGCCCATTACAGCAGCAAGAATCAAAACTGTAAACACATTCCTCTGAAATGGAGGACAGATTTTTTGGAAATAAGCTGAGCCCATGCTGAGTTTCCACAGAGGGCCTGACGTGTTGGAGCTTTCCACAGAGGAGCCTCTTCGGCCTAAAGCAACCCACCACATATGGAGAATGGTGAGTTTGTTTTAAATGACTATATTTTTTAAATTATTATTGTTTAAATTACTCAGTGCATTTGCCTTATGGTGAATGTTTCCCGTCATTAGAAACCACTTCTTCTTATTAACTTTCTTTAGTGCACCCAGAATTATTTTTATGTCTGCATGTGGTATTTCATTTATGCTAACAATTATCCATGGTATTAGAAGCTGTACTAATGGTAGTGGCATTTTTTTTCTCCAGAAGTGTAAAAAGATGTTGAAATTGTCTGGATGCAATAATAATAATCCACAAACTAAAAAAAAAAAAAAAAAAAAAACTTGTCCATGGGAGATGGATTGGAAATTATTTCTAATGAACGGCTTTTAACCTTTATTACATCTCTATGCAACTTTGACAAACTGCTACACTCATATGGTTTTCCACATGACAACAGTGACAAGAAATCCCACAGATTTAGTCCACTTCTGCACAGAAAGGAGAAGGGTGCTGACTATTTAGCAGACTAGACAAAACTTGAGTGGCTTATATTTCTTAACAACAAAGTCCCACAATCTCTAGAGTTTCTACACACCACATAATGTTCCTAAGTTAAGGCCCTCACTCAGTAGTCAGTAGAGCGAAGTGTAGCCCTGCCCAGTAGCTGCTCCTCTGTGTGACTCTCAAAGTTAAGGAATGAGCAGCACATGAACACAAAAAAGACAGCCTTTGAACTTTGTAGTTTGATCTGAACACAGCCAAGGGTCTATGCACTATATCAATGATTAAACCCACTGAAAAATAACAGCTTTCACTTCTATTTCTCCAGTTCACACAGGAATACGGTATGAGGGACTTGCAATATGAGAGAGAGGAAGGTTTTTAGTAATACTACCACTATAGAGGACTGTTAATGCCAAGATGGGTTTTGATATGGGTTTGGATTGAGATGATGCTCAGCTCTGCTCTGGGTTTTATGAGACTGAGAGAGGCAATGTTCTTTTAGTGTTATTGATTTTATCTATATTGCCTCTCTGAGTGATCTCTCACCGACAACTGGCTGACTGGCTGCAAATTCATAAATAGGTGCACTGATCCATTACTCTTTAGGGGAGAAATTTAAAGTGAATATTTTATCTGTGTGATATAAAAAATGCCACTCTGACTCAGCTTGTAAGCCAGCTTTCTAATCTTTTTTTTAAATAACTAAACCAATTCTTGGGTATAGCCCTCACACCAAGTGCATGTCTTGAGCAAAAACATGCCTTCCCAGAACAGGCTACATTCACTTCATCAAGCAGGTGAGGTGGAAGGTTTAATAGTGTTAATACCAGGCCAATGTCCACTCCACACCATTCGAATATGCCCTTTGACTGAACGGCATGTCTCTTTCTACTGAGAATGCCTCCTCTCCACAGCGCCCTCCCCCACCTGTCACACTGCTGACAAATTGGAGTGCCTGGAAACGCAACCACCCCCTTCCCACGTCTCACACCCCCTGTATTCCTATGCATCATATCTCTCCACTCTCAATTTACCCAGAGTGCTCTGCCACAGTAGACCATAATGCCTTTGCTTTGAACTTTGAACTCTGAGCCAAAGGGCATATGTCACTGTCATATTATAGCAAACTGCATATACAGCTCCTTTAAACAGAGGATTTGTCTGTAGAATAGGTGAGGACCAGTGTTTTTCTCTGCTTTTGACACTCGCCCAGGTTTCCCTGTGTTTGAATCAAATGACAGAACACTGCATGAGGTTTTTAATGCTCAACCATGCGTCTAGCGTAGCGCATGTGGAGCTGCAAAGGCCTGAAATGCTCAAATGACATGACACCTGAGGGCTGCCCTCTCCATCACCTCATACACCTGACACACAAAATCAGAGTAAGAGTAGACCACATCGGTGATAACAAGAAATAAAATGGCGCATCCATCCATCCAAGTTTTGACCCAGATCAAACCAATGGATTATGAGAGACTGACGGCAAAATGATTGTATACGAATGGTAACATCAAAGATCGATGGCTAGAGTTCAAAACAGGTACAGAGGTTTAAGGGGCTAGCTCGCTGCTGGCACTCAAGCTAACAAACAACAGTTACGTTGCAGCCACAGGTGACCAGGAAGGTCACTGTAAACTGCACAAAAAGTCTCATAAGCAAATTCATGTAAACAAATGAGCAGCTATTTAAAAACACGGATGCAACGTTGGTTAGCTCCGGATAAAACCAGTGTAGCTGCGTGTAACGGTAGGCTACGGCTGCAGCTGCTGACAGCAGCTGCCTTGTGTTTTGTGCTTTTAAATAGCTAACGTTGCTGCTAACTAATGCTAAGTAGCTGGCTCCAGCTAGCTGTCAAAGAGGCCGGTCGGGGAGGTTTGGCTCAATTCTTACCCCCTTTGCAGGGTGTCCTGTGCTGGCTGTGCTGGGCGCGGTACCCCTCCACGACCTCCCACTCTCCGTTATCCCTCTTGATGGGGAAAGACACGCTCAGGACATGATTACAGGGCTTGATGATGCGCAGGATGCCCCGCACACGGTTCCTCTTCTGCTCGGGGCTCTCCCTGGTTTTCAGGTCCTCCACCAGCTTGTCCTCCACGATGGCAGCGCCGCGATCGAAGAAGCCCTCGACCATCCTGAAGAAGTTGGGGTCGTCAGGCTTGTCCGCTGCGTCGGCATAATGACGGACCCGCATCAGGGACGAGGACACCGGGAGAGCGGAGTCCACGCACCCCGAGGCCAGGGCACTACCCGCAGAGCGGCTCAGCAGCTCCCCGAAATACCGATACATGACTGAAACTAGCTAACCGTGTAAACGAACAAATATAAAGGCAACTAAACAACAAGAACAATGGGGGTGACGACAGGAGAGGGGGGTAGAATGAGCGACACAGCAACTCCTCACCGTGTCCCGTCCTCTGGCCGAGTGGGGAATGGCATGCTGCGTCGGTTTGCTTTAAAAGGTAGCACGAGCCAAGGGAGGCAACGGGAGCTCCTCGGGAAGCACGCGGAAGAGGAGGACCAAAGGAGGCGCGCGCCCGTGCGATGCAGTTGACAGCGCGCGTTCCCGAGTTTGCATCATTGATTTCAGAATCAGCTTTAAAATCTACCTTCACAAAGGTTATAATTGAACTAAGCTGCACTATGTTGCCTGGTGTTCCTAATATTTTGTCCAACAAAGACTGCAATAGTTTTAGCTTAGTGTTCCTTAAACATAAACTTAAATATAAACTGACATCTGAGTGTAGGTGTAGTTGCTCTCTGTGTATTTATACACAGCTCCAAGATAGTTTTCAGGAAGATGCTGACTGAAGATAGGTAAACATGAACATATAGCTTTAGTTACTTTAGTTACTGCATATGATTCAAGGTGATTAGTCGAAGAATCATTACAGTTATCCCATGACCAGGATTCAAATGCCCTTTCTTCATTTTGGACATCTTATTTACAAGACACGTTCACTTTGGATTAATTGTTTAACAAGTAAACTATCCTCATTCACTTTCCTGCTGATAGTTGGACGAGAAGATCAATACCACTCTGGTGTCTGTTGGGTAAACATGAAGATAAAGACAGCAGGCAATTAGCTTTGCCTAGCGTAAGATTGGAAACAGTGTGAAACAGGCAGGAAGATACTGCACTGATACTGCCAAGAAATAGCCCAGCAGATAACAACTTGCAAAATCACAACTTGAAAGTTTTTGCAATTTGGTTTTTGCATTGACTCAAAATGTGTTAATTATGTGAATAACTGTATTCAATTTTTAATTATGATAAACATTTTAAAACTAAAATTTAAAAGGGTACTGTATCAAGGCCCTTTGACTGAATCAAGTCATTTTAGTTAGTTATTTCCCCAGCTGCTAATTCAGGTAGTATTACTTTCAGACCAAACAACCACTTGAAGGTCACATAGACATTATTACATTTAAACTGAACGCAATAAAAATGAGATGAAACGAGGGAAACGAGAAGCACGTAAAAATAAATGACTGCTATATCAAATATATTAATATTTTATTAGGTTTACAGGAACATAAGCTCGTAGATATGAAGTGCATCAGCCTGGTCATTCATTAGCTTTTGTACAGTGACCACAGTGTTACAGTTTTGTACTTTGTGGCTTGATCAAAGGATCTTTGCAATGCCTGCTGTCATCAGCAGTTCCCTGGTCTGATGAGTGAGTGACACAGCCATGCAATGGGAGAGAGAGTGGGGGAGTCAAGTGGGAGACGCTGAACAAGCCCACTGTGTTTGCATCAGTCATTAACCACCCTCATGGGCAGCTGCAAATAAAGGGGGAGTTGATCTGGTGATGCAGTTTGTAATTCTCAGCAGAAATAACTGTTAACAGCTTCCAGTAGAAAGTAAAAGTCTACAGAGATTCAAATGAATCTTTGAGGCTTTGATAGCTAAATGCAAACACCAGCACATCTATGCTACGTTGCACATGTGTAGCAGGTACAATGTTTACCATATCCAATACTCTGTTTAACACAGGCACCTTAAATGCATGTCCTATCTAGATGTGTGCGTGCTATGGTGCATTAATGTGTGCACATACAAGCATTCTATATGTATGCAATCATATGTGTCCAAGTGAGACAGCATGATTTAGGGCAGCAGGTCACTCGTGATGTTTGTGTGTGTGAATGAATGAATGGGGGGTTGCTGGAAAGACTTTCAGAGACAGCTGGAACAAGGTAGATGGGTGTGTATATATGTGTGTGCGTGGAGGGGAGGTGAGGGAGGTTTGGTGTCTTCCACTGAGCTGCGGCTGCACTACCAGGTTGCTCAAGATAATAGAGGCTCCTCGATGAAGCACAAGGGGCTTTTTAAAAAATATTTTGAGCATGTTTCATGCAGAACAATGTTTTTCACAAGAGCACGAGACACTGTCGCATAATTAAATATCTGCTGTAGACCTCTGCTACCATTCAGTAGTCAACATGTGCAGGCAATTTTACAAATTAGAATATGACTTTAGCTCATGGGGCTGAGCATGCACAACACTCCCAACAAAAACTGGCCAATTTTTTTTAAACTGCTCCCACAGTCAAATCAAGTCAAGTCAATTTTATCTATATAGCTCAAAATCATAACAGAAGTTATCTCAAGGCACTTTTCATATAGATCAGGCCTAGACTGTACTCTTTATAATAATATTTACAGACACAGTCTAAGCACAGCTAAGGTATCTTTGCATGAAATGGCTCTTATGTACAACTGTGTTCACGGCATGTTAATGCTGTTTCATATGTACAGTACATGCAAATGTTGTCTGCCACTCTACATGGTGCAGAGAGACAGAACCTTAATGCTGAGTTCGTCTGAACGAAGGCCCTGACCTGGGCTTACACCTGTGGACTCTGCACAGGAGATAAGATTAGATGCTTCCCCCTGGGCACAGGTACAAATACACATTCATGCTGTATGCTTAAACAGTGGTACAAACGCATGATTGCACAATATGAAAAGCACACTGAATTATGGCTCAATTAGGTGTGATTTTACCCACACACTATGTTAAATTTATTTACAATGAGTACACACAGGTTTGGTGCAGGTTTTAAAATTGATCAGTTTTTTTTTTCTGAACATCGTGTATCGTCTATCTGATGTCAGTAATCAATAGTAACCACGTTACCCAATGCAACTGGAACAAAGGGCATTGTTTCAGGATTACTAATGCAATAACGAAAGAGCTTATCACCTTATTGTTCTATCGGGGTACTACAGGACCATATAGCTTTATCGACTTCTACAAGCTGATATACTGACTGAGATGAAACTGCACAGTTTTAGAACAGACAGAAACAGAGAGGGGATATAATATCATAATGAATATGCTTATGTCTGTTTGTTCTTTTCTTTTTGGAAGATAAGCAAACAGCAGTAAAAGATAATCTGAAGCACTGTATCCAAGTGAGGCCCCTTTCACCTAAGGCTCAGTGTCTGGCCTCAGACATCTGACGTCCAGATATCTGGAACACAGCAGCCTTTTTTATGTTTCATGAGGCCCCGTCATCGAAAAATGGTCATCACTGGTTCACTTTTGCATCCAACCAGATGCTTTCTAGGCAAAGAAGGTGGATGTGCACACCCATCCCCAGTCAGGTACAAATGCAGAATAAAAACAGCATGCAAGGAAAAAGCAGAGACTGTCAGCACACTGGAATTTGCAAGTTGCCAAGAATAAGTTGAAGCAAACGTTTTGACCTATACGATCTTCATCAGACATCCATGTGGACAAAAGTCAGGAAATTATATGAATCTTGTTCATGTGCCTGTTTCTACAAAAACGAACAAACCTGTTTTTACCCTGTCTTGTAAAACATGTATCAGTCAAAGGACTTTGAACTGTGAACTCTTCATCAAAGATCAAATTCAGTCAGCTCTGTTTTTTCCTCCCTTTTATTTATCCAGATAAAACCTTAAATTAATTCCACAATAAAACAATGACTACAATAAAAGACAATTAATAATTAAATGAAATTATATACATGAAAAGCTAGAACTTAATTTGCCTTTGATTAAATTAAGGGCCCTCTCACTCCTTCATCATCCCACCAGGTTTTTCCCGCCTCTTTGACTCCAGTTTATCTTTAATTATATCTTTCCCCATGTGGCTGCCTCTCTGTGTTTTCTACACTACCAGACACTGATTTATCATGGTTGTGTTTCAAAGGGTGAGCACTGTCATGTCATTGGCTTAGAGCCTGACAACACCCACCCAACCATAGGGGTGTGACTGTGGGAGGAGAGGAGGGTAAGAGGAGTGAATATATGGGGGGTTGACGTAAACAAGGGCCTGTTCGGTCAGGTCACATGGTGATTTTACTGGAAGTGCACGAGAGCTTGGAGGAACAGCGGCCTTGGTCCTTTAGGTGTGCGAGGGTTGTGAGAGTCAACCCGTCTAAAATGGGAGCTTGTGACAGCACGAATCTAAAGCGTCAACCCCCCACCACCCACCTCTTATCTCCTGTGCCTCGGTCATACCGGAGTGAACAGGCTTCAGAAACAACATGCAATGACTCAAATTCCCTCAACAACTACCAGGGTCACCTTGAAAACCAGCACTGTCAACCAGAAAATGGCAGTTTGGCAAACTAATCCAACATCAGAAAAAGATTTCCAAGAGCCAAGTTACTGAAGAAGTTCTTTGAACACAGAGAACAAAAAACCAGTGTTTTTTTCTTTTCTTTTTGCAAACCTCGTGTCACTTTCTTGCCTACGTAATGGCTCAAATTCAGTCCTGACTTTATGAGAGAATTAATATCACGCGGCTGGATGAAAAGATCATTGGTAACAAGCACCTTTTATTCTCTTAAAGCAAAGAGAGACAGAGCTGGGAGTAAACATTATTTAAAGTAAATGACCAGTATAGACTGAAGATCAAAGAATCGACTCAGTGTTACTCAAGGAAAAAGATTATGATACAACAAGGCAACCTTCTTTGCGAGACACTACACAGAATGCAAACTTAAAATTAACAATAAACCCACGCTAAACTTGTTTGGACCACAGACTGGATCAACTTTCAAGCATAGTTTTGATGGAAGTAAATTCTACTTTATGCCGATTTTACCAACCAGCAGTTTCTTGAGGGCCTGGCTGAACAGTCACCTGTCAGTGTGGTTTGATTTCAGGTGGACTGGTTTTTATATAAGCTACTGATTTGATTTATTACCTGATTTATATGTAGGCACATGTATTATCTATGTGTATATGTATGGAATATAATCACATGAAATTGTTGTAGTAATCTTTTTCCCACAGATGCCAGGAAGAGTAGGTGTTGCACTGGTAACAGGTAATGGGTTTCCAAATAATTACACAAATTAATCAACAATAATCAAGCCAATACTATCTAGGGCAAAGCTTTTTCCTTCTCCGTGCACCATGGAAGTAGGTGATGTTCCAGTAATCACTATTTTGCCTCTAAGCGAGGCCCAAGCAAGGAACATGGCTGCCATGTGGAGGATGCCTGTATGTTTTGTTTCAGTGACAAGAGTTAAACACTAGATGGGGCAAGTATCTTTCCCTACATGCTGTAGGCTGACTGCATCAGTGTCACGGTGAGAATCTCAGTCCACTGAGGTACACATCCCTCGTACCAAACTGAGGTTCCTGAGAGAGGCTGACAAATCCTTAAACACAAAACATTAAAGCACATTTATGTGTGTAAGGTTGGGACAACAGAGTTGACGATCTGGTGTTAAATCATTTGTATTTAAATGAACCAAAAGATTTATATTTTGTGAGTCTATTTATTTTGTTCCACTTATCGAACAAAGACACTGCGAACATTAAAGGGTCGGTTCAACCAAACTGAAAAAAAAAACGGCATGTGAAGATATACAGCCATGTGGACAGATTTCCTTCCCAGTTTCATCAGAACTACAAAGACAAAGAAGACAGCTGCCTGCTGCCACTGCAGCAGCTCCAGATAAGAGGCGGAAAATGGATGAATGGGTTGAAGTTATACATAACAGTCATTCTAACTGCAGTTAGATCACTGCATATTCGTAGAAGAGAAAACATTCACCCTTTACTTGCGTAAGAGTAGCAGTGCTGCTATATAAAAAGAAATACTCCGTTACAAGTACACGTCATGCATAGAAAATGACACTCAAGTAAAAGTATATCAGTGAGTACTGTCATCAAGAAATCTAAAATATTCAGTGCTTACTGGGCCATTGTTACTGTACAGGAGGAGCTGAATGTTGTGCATTATCCCCACAGGTGGTGAGGGGACTTATTGGAAAAAAAAAAGATTTTTTCCAACATGTGTTATAACCTGATTTAGGGTAACTTTATATTTTCTGTTATATTGTTGCAATATTGTACAATTACAATAATTTTTTTCAGATTATTTTAAATGCAGTTCCACACCAGTAAACCAGTTGAACTGAAACTCGAAATAGTCTGTTGTGTGTGTGTGTGTGTGTGTGTGTGTGTGTGTGTGTGTGTGTGTGTGTGTGTGTGTGTGTGTGTGTGTGTG
>JBBMJY010000014.1:12936432-12951712 GCA_037833715.1 Toxotes lorentzi | reverse complement strand
TGTGTGTGTGTGTGTGTGTGTGTGTGTGTGTGTGTGTGTGTGTGTGTGTGTGTGTGTGTGTGTGTGTGTGTATTTAAAGGCCGAGAGGTAAAAAGTTGAAAAAGTTCTCATGAGAACTTTTCTCTTGAGTGTCTCCATTCAGGAAGCTGTGGCTTTGACTTGCGTCTGCTCACATCTCTTCATCAGCACTATGCATATATCTCTCTATATGTGTGTGTGTGTGTGTGTGTGTGTGTGTGTGTGTGTGTGTGTGTGTGTGTGTGTGTGTGTGCACTGTACAGTATGTCTATGCTTGACTGTCAAATGTCACCCCACGTGTCAGATGGCTCAGAAGGAAACCCCAAAGGAAGTAAGGTCAGGACCAGAGAGGTCAAGAAAAAGTCAATCCGCCTGGTTTCGTGAAAAAATTTCAGCTTTCGTTACGTCCCGTCAACTGCTTATCAACCACAGTCTACACTTTCAGTGCCTTTCTGTGAGGCGGACAGAAGTTGTTCTACTGCAGCAATTATGCAAAACAGTTTGACAAAGCTGTGAAGAAAAAGTAAAAAAAACTAAACAAAAATTACAACCCACTTAGAAAAAAAAAACCTTGTTTCTCAAGGTTCAGTTCAAGTATCTGGTGGTAAAAGCTCAGGTAGTTCAAATATTTTCCACAATATCCGCATACTATACATAAAATAATGTCAGTGGATATCCCCAGAAACATCAAGAACAACACAAATACACTGAAAGTTGTTTTGAATTAGAAAGTTTTATATTTAATAATGTTTTGTACAGGATGAGGATTCAGCAGACTGTTCTTCTATTTCAGCACAAATATCTGTTTACAGTCTGGCCCAAAGAGAGTTGCAGGGATGGTTCTTCCACTCCACTGTAAGACACACACATACAGCATTAAGCCATATATTCATAATAAAACTCTGAATTACACTAAACCACCTATTTGTATGGCTACTCAGCCACTCTCTGGTTCCAGTTTCTCAAATGTGATAATATGTTGTTTTTCTTTCTTCTGTATCATTGTAAAGTGAATATCTTTGTGTTTCCAGCAATTTCACAATTTTGTGAAAATTTATAGACTACATTAACTGTTGTTCAGTAGAAAAAATTATCAAAAGATTAATGACTAATGAAAATAATCATTAGCTGCAGCCCTAAAGTAAACCTTAAGTTGTTAGCATCCCATTCTGCCATCTACACAGTTATTGGTCGCTGTAAATCACAGTATAAATTCAACTTGATACTCGATTACAGAACAAACTGTCAAAGTTACATTACTGTACTGTTGTTAGCACCTGGAACTGGTTTTACAACCATCCTCATCAGTACTGTGAAGGAGTCAGCTGCCAGAAAGAAATGTATTAAGAAAATTAAGACCAGAAGAGCAGCAAAGGCCAGTGAAGAACATTATAAAAAGCAGCAAGTCCACCAAATTAAACAACAAAATTTATTGTTCGCCTGCGATCTCCAGAAAAACACAAGCGTTTTCTGATTGATGCACCTGTCAGCAGGATGGTCATTTACCTGTGCCTTTCACAACCATTAAATCACACCCAAAACTAAATCCCTTTTATCATTATGACAGTGTGACGGTTAGGGTTTTGTCAGACTATGTTCTTTGCTTTAGGTGACTTTAGTCATTATGGTTACAAGTCTCACAAAACAGTAGCACAAACGTGGCACTTCTCTTATGTCAAGGAGGTTGTGGTTTGGCATCTGACTCTCAAATCTTGCATGTCAATGCAACTGCAAACCGAAGGGAGTTTTCAAAACAGTTCATTGTAAGAACCAGAAGGCACAGCAGTGCTTTGAATTGAATGTAAACATCTGCATGCTAACATATTCGCAATGGTAATGCTAATGACAGGTATTTGGACATAAACTAAAGTATTGGACACATTTTTTACATCATCTACTGTCATCATCATCATGGTGACACTAGAGGATATCAGGGGAAACGCAAACATGAGTATTCCCTCTCCGCTGGGGACCGTGAGCGTCAAATGCACCAAATGTTATTTTAGTTGCAGAGATATTTCAGCTTGGATCAAAGTGGTGAACCAATCGACAGAACAGCTCAGAACACTGCGATCACACACACCTGAGGACATAGGTAACACAGAGGATGCAGAGAGGCTGGTGGGCACTGTGTCTGGACTTGGATGGTCGGGAACTGGGGATGACAGCACTATGACTCTCCACCCAGACGTAACCTCCTCCTCTCACCAGCATCCTGTATTGACCACTGACTGACTGACTCTTCCAACACACTGCAGAGAGAGAGAGAGAGAGAGGGGGGGGTAGGGGTGGGCGAGGGAATCAGGAATACACAGGTGTGTGCATGTGTGTGTTGTATGTTTGTGTGCGTCTCTACTCACAGTTGAGATGATTTTTGGTCAAGCAGTTTGTGTCCAGTGTGTGACAGAGATCGTAGATGGAGCGACCCAGCAGCTCCTCAGGACTGTAGCCTAGAAGCAACGTCACTCTGCACAAACACAAACACACAAAGCCGTAACAACATGAATTTATTTTACAAACTACTGCCTGACACCAGTCTTCAAGCACATGTCAATAAATGAATTCTTCTGATGCTGTTTATGGTGTAAACCCCTTACAATAACTCAGTACTGAAGCACCAATTCACTTAGTTTTACTTATTCAGCTGCAGCCACAAGCAAGACTAGTCAACAGTCTAAAATTTAAAAAAGGGGAAGGTGAAGGAAGGAAACTCAGCAGCAGTTAATTTTCTAAATCATTTTTTTATCTGTCCAGCTAAATTAACCCTTTTAAATCCAGCTTAATTCTTTTGTTTAAAGTTAAAATCATAATATATTCTGTATTCACTTGTTTCAGCTCCTCAGGGAAGACTCCATCTTCCATAATATTCCACATGCTTTGCGCATCTTTTTAAACACATTTTCTCCAACATTCAGACATATTTTTTCTTCTGAAACTTTGGAGTCTCCACTAGACGTTATTGTTATATATAATTATAAATTAATTAAAATTATGTCAGTTTGAATAATGTTTGGCTGCATGGCATGGATTTGTAATGGATCACTGAAGTCAAGAGGTTTTAACATTAAAAAACCCATTTGAGACTGAAGATGCTACTTTGTGTTGTAAATATACAGTATTGTATGTAAAACTATTTGATAGGAAATTGCTTGCAACTTCCTTACAATATAACTTGTATTTAGGGTTATTAGTAACTAATCAGAACAATGACAGATTAGTCATTTGGTCTATGGTTTGCATTTGCTTTATTGTTCTTAGAACCAGCAGTTAAATCTAGCAGAACAAATATCAGTGCAGCACAGCTGCTGAATAAAAGGGGGTGACCTTTGAGTTCAATAATTTTCCTTCCTTTTTTTTAATAATTTCATAATGTGCAACATTGCAAAATGAAATCACAATTCCTCCTTATTACGCGACATGCAACTCACAACTGCTGCTGCTCCTGTTTTTCAAGTCAACAACTTTCACTCTGTGTGTGTTTCCTAAGAACTCCTTTTTACTTTTACGTGTGTGTGCTGTTAATGTGTGTATACATTTGTGTAAATCACCTCTGGTCACAGTATGTGAACCTCATGTCCATGCTGTGCTGGCTGGTGAAGGTGTGTGTGCTGAGGAGTGTGTGTGAGAGGGGCAGAGGTTGGCAGGTTAGCAGCAGGCAGGAAACTGAAGAGGGAGTGACACACACCTTCACGCGGCCCTGACAGTGCAGAACCTAAAACCACACAATTTTATGTAAAACGTAGCAAATGAATATTATAAGAGGCTTTCTGATGGTTCATGATGTTCAAAAATTTCAGGAAATGGGGGTGGGCGGGTTGTTTAAAGTGGTACTGTTTCTCGCTAACCTTCCACGTAGCTGATTTGAGGTTGGTGCTCCTTCCTCTGTGCGTCAGAGCGCTTTTTATCCTTATGACAAAATCCCTCTTTGCACCGCACCAAACTTCCTCTAAAAAACAAGAAATTTATTGAGCTAAAAACAAAAAAACTGTTTAAAATTGCATGATTTCACAATAAATAGTACGCAGTCACACAATATATAACTCAGACTGAATACAGACTCTTCATGCTATACACACACACCTGCTGTTAGCCGTAGATTATTTTTGATTTCTTCGTGGTCACAGGGGTGGGTGAACTCAAAAATATTTTGTCCCATCAACTCAGTCTGTCAGAAAACATAACATCTTTGAAACCTGAATCCTAAGTGCACACAGTACATCATTCATGTAGAAATACATGTGTTTGTGTGTGTATACCTGTGTCAAGCCCATGTATTTGCAGACATTGTCCGATAGGTAGATCATGTCTCCGTCAGTGGATAAGACCAACAGAAATCCTTCCAGGATCCTCAGGTACGTGTTTGTCTCCTCCAAAGCTTCAACTTCCTCCGTCTCTTTCTCCCCATACTCACTCACTCGCCGTTCCTCTCCACCTTCCAACACTTGTCCATGTTTTACTGCGTGACTGGTCTCTGCTTTTGTCCTTGAGTTCCCTGAAACACAAGAAAGGGACTTTATTGATTGTGCTGCCGTATGATTTGTGTTTTTGTTTTCTTTCAAAATTGCTGTAAAAAATTGTTCATTTCATGGGAAACTTTTTTGTTCTGTTCTACATTTTAAGAGTGTTTATGGGAACTGTGAATAAAGGATGTGGTGAATTTGCCATCAGTGTGTGTTTCAGGTGTTATTCTCATATTATTAAGGACTTCCTCTATCCAACACCCGTATACAGACAAAACTGATCTTATTCACTCAAGTGAAACATGTTTGGTTTTTCTGAAGCAGAAGATACTACAGTACATTTCAATTATACTTCTGAATATTTTCATGTAAAATATATAAATATATAGAATTTGTCCAATAACTCTCTTATATGGATTCAAAGGTTCATTTGAAATATATAGTATTTGGACACTGTACCAGAAATTCCTGTATTTATTGTACATTTATTTTAATCTACATCTTTCTTTACATTTGCAACATGCAATTTTATCAAAAAATGTGATAACTAGATATTGATTGAGCAGACTCAGACATATTAAACATGCATTGTCGCTCAACCCAATATTAATTTTGAATTTTAAATTAATTGAAAGCCCACCTGTTTTCGGTTGTTCTTTTGTTAGTTCTCATTATTTGCATGTAAATGGTATGGTGTGTGTGTGTGTGTGTGTTCTGAATGGTAATTTTTGCCTGGAAACTGTCTCGGATATCTCAACTGTTTCTTTTCATGTGCAACCCGTAGAAAGATATACAATAATATGGTATATATGAATATACACTGATGTCATCTGCAGGTATAAATGGAGTTTTTGGCAATTTCTACATGATTTTAAGAATATTTTCCAGTTCGGATTTTATTCATCCCATGTGCATGCCCTTGATGTGTGTGATGAGTTTTGTTACCTTTGAGCAGCGTGTGCATGCGTATGTAGCTGAGGGTAAGGCGAATGATCGAGGGCTTATCCAGGTGCGCTCGGATGGAGGGTTGGAGTGGCAGGAGCTGAGATAAATCTCTGAACACATCAGACTCCACTCGACGTCTCCTTCTGGCTGCCTCACGGCTGATCGCCCTGAAGAGGACAAAGGTAAAGACGTAAAAAAAGAGAAACACACAATGGGTGAGAATGAGTAACAGCTGTTTCAGATTTGGGAAATAACAAAGTGCATTTTCTTAATGTTGCCTTTTAAAATCTCCAAAACCTCAAGTTTGCAGGGACTCTGATAAACAGTCTTATTTGAGTTTGATGACACAATGAATTTCTGACATTGTCTGAAAGGGTTGTAGAGAATTTCTCAATATGTAGGGAAGCATGTAATACTTCAGCTAAGAAGATGTTGGTGAGTTGGGAACTTTTATAACTTTTAACATTGTACCTTTTATTGCCAAGATTCTTATTTTTGGGCTTCTAGTTGTATTTTTCTAGTGCAGCATTGTTACTTTAAAAAAAAAAAAAAAGATTTGAGTACTTCTCCACGACTGATGAACTAATTGGAAAGGACAGCAGTTTACTGTGGTGAAGATTCTAGTGATCTAGATGCCCAGTGTGGTTACAACACCATCTTTGGCCTCACCACATCACCTCAGTCACAGACCAAACCGGCAGATAAATAAGTCAATTAAACATGTACATGGATACATTTTCAAAAACATATCAGATGCACTGCGTAGATATTTTTCAAAACAGGGTAACACGAAGCTTTACCTTCTCTTCTCCTTGTCAGCCGTCATTGCGTCCAACAGGTGTCTCTATCCAGTGTCACGGTGAAAGTTGGCTCAGAAAAAAAGAGACAGTGGCAGCAGGAGGTCACAGCACAGCAGGCAATCTCCCCACCACAATTTACACCATCACAGGCAGCCTAATTAATCAGAGAGGCAATTAGTGGTGCCAAATGTCACAAGGCAAGTGGTCCCCCGCAGCACAGATGACTTGAACAGACTCCAGAAAGTGTCTCCTCTCGCCTGTGCATGTGCATCACCTACAGGCCTCCCAAAGTGAGCACAGTGATTGGACAGCTGGCCAGGAAAAGCATCGCCCTCCCCTCCCCTTCCTCCCTCTCCCCACTCCACTCTCCCCTCCCTTCTTCTTCTCTGTCAGACAAACTTTCAAGCATCCCACAGATCTGCCTCTGAACAGCAGCAGGCGAGCATCGATAAAACTGAAAAAAATAAAACAAGTAAATAAATAATGAAAGACGAAGAAGACACAGAGGAGTCTGAGAGCGATGTAGACAGCTCAGTGTTTTATTGGAATCAGACCAGACAGGACTAGCCCGGCTGTTGCACTACATTTTGGCACAGAGTAAGATAGACGTGTGACCAGGAACAGCCCTACCCCTGGGTGCACGAAGCTTCACTACACACCGACTCTACTGCACAGAGAGCAACCAGCTCGCCTTCAGATCACTGTACAGACAACAGTCCTTCTGTGTGTGTGTGTGTGTGTGTGTATGCAAGAAAGAGGGTGAGAAGAAGAGGGAGGAGGCAAAGGAGAGGGTCTGTATGTGGTGTTTTTGTGTGTGTGCGTGTGTGTGTGTGTGTGTTTGAAATGAGAGGTAATTCAGCTGCTGGTTCTCCACATTTCTTTTCACCCCGGCTGTAACAGACCTATAATAGTACAGTTATAGTATTATACATAAAGGTTTCCTCCAGATACACTTTACAATAATAATAATAATAATAATAATAATTATTATTATTATAATAATAATAATAATTATAATAATTATAATAAAAAAGAGAGAGAGCAATAAGAAAGAAAAGCCATTCTTGAAAAAAGCAAAAGTCAGAAAAGCAAGTGGTTTTGGCTGAGTGAGACAGCTGCTTGAGGTGGGAAAGGGGAATTGGTGCTTTGGAGGAGGGGAGAGGGAGAAAGGGGGGCTGAAAACACTGATGGTAACTATAGAAACAGAAATGCTGAAGACAAAAAAGTCCCACACCGACAGGGGAAAAAAACCGTGCATTCACACACAAGAAAATGTACATTCACGAATAAAAACAAAAAAAAAACAACACGCCCACGGGCCAGCACATTCACACCGGCAGGACGGACGCGGATTCTGAAACTAGCAGATAGATGAAGTAGTTGGAAATCGGGCTTTTCACTGCTACACAGGCCGCCTGTAACACTCTGCTCCACATAATTAGTTCAATAGCCTGTAACTTTTAAGCTCGACATTCACTTTGTACACACAAGACAGGAGGACAGATGAGAGCCAGATTTCAATCATACCACAATCCAAAAACAAAAAAAACACATTTTGAGGAAAAAAAAGACAAAATTAACACATGAACAAACAAAACCATAAAATATATAGATAGTCAGGGTATTGCACAAAGGGTATTTGGCCCTAACTGGTCCACAATAAGGACAGTAATAACACAGGTAGGGTGCTTGTCCATGCGCCACGACTCTCCTGTACTAGCAGACAATACCAACACAATACAGCCACTCAACACAGGCTATATACAGGCCTCTGCACCCAGCACCTACAGTCCACATGTATACAGGTGCTGGGGAGAGAAGCAGTGTAAATGTGTGTATATTTGAGTGTGTTTCTGTGTGTGTGTGTATGTGGTTGTCTGAGCTTACACGGCAAGCCTGTAGGTATGTGAGAGCGTGTAAAAACTTGGGATTGTAGTGTGTGTGCGTGTGTGTGTGTGTGAATCTGCGTTAAGTGTGTGCACATGGGAATGTGTGTGAGAGCATATGCAGGTGTGTATATTCATAGTCATATTCATATTTATATTCATATTCATAATAAACCCAGGCAACAAGAACAACACAATGCAAGTAAAGAATATTCCAAAAGTAACGACAACCAATAGCTTCAAAGTAAAGGAGTGACCGCACGTGTACGTGTGTGTGTGTGTGTGTGTGTGTGTGTGTGCGTTTTGTAAAGGGATTTATGGTTCGACACAAATGTATGGGTGTCAGCATGTGTGTGTATGTGCGTGAAGGGTTTATTATTGTTGGATCAGTGTGCACATGTGTGTGTGAGTGTATGTGTGAGTGTGTGTGTGTGTGTGTTAGGTCTGTGTCTCCTCGGGGGCGCAGTAGGAGAAGTCCTTGAACTCCTCCTGGTTAATCTGTCGGATGATGGCCTCGTCCGTGGGCGTCAACACGGGGTCCTCCTTAGTGAAGTCCTGGTCAAAGTTATTCACATCTCGCTTGGTTTTCTGCAGAGCACGCACGTACATGCACACACACACACACACACACACACACACACACACACACACACAGAAGGGAAGGACGTCAGAGAAAGAAAGTTCACTACAATCTAGTGCTATAAAAATGATATTAGAGTGACACCTTCTGACCACTGAGACTTACTGCCGTAAGTGACTGGGACTGTTATCATAGCAACATCATTATATTTTTTATTTTAAGTAATTTATCCTTCCTGGTGCCGCCACGATATATATATATATAACAAGACAAACAAAACTTATCAAATGTTTATCTTTGTCTAAAAATAAGTCAGAACCTAACCTAAATAAAATACAGCCTTCAATGAGGAAGGAAGGAAATAGACACATGTTGGATTGTACACAAAAAGTAGAGATTCACCCTGCTCTACTCAATGTTCAAACAAATTAATAATAAAATAATGATAACAGCAAAATGACTCTTTTTTTAGACGTAAACCTGCATTAACAGGGTTCAAATAGACATTCCTTAGTTTCACAAGCGAAAAAAGGCTGCGAGTCGGTGTTCTGCTGTATGTAGGGGCTCGTTAAAATCATCAAATCAATCACCAAAGAAGTGTGTGAAAATTTAATTAAAATGATTACATTGGTTAGAAAGCAAACACTGTGGTTATTTATTTTGTTTAATTATTTTGAGGCACTCTGATCAGTGACGTATCTGCATTTTCACAAGAAATGTTTTCTGAGCTGTTACTGCCACTAGAGGACCTCGTTTTACAGTAAACTGCAGAGCCAAGTGATCTTGCAGTAGGATACAACAACTTTTGGATCTGTGGAGTAAAATATGCCTGTGAAAAATCCCAGATTACATCAATCTGTGCCATTTTCAGATTTACAGTTTTGTAGGATGTGATGTTAGCTTCAGTAAGTCTGTGTGTGCATGTTTCTTACAATTCGGGGTTTAAAGGGTGGTTTGACTTTTCTCTGTTCCAGCAGGACCCAGTCGATCTCTCTGAAGAAGGGATGGGTCTTGATGGCCTCCTCACAGCCCTGGCTCACCACGCAGCCCAGACGCTTGGCCGGATTCTTGGTCATGAACTGCACACAAACACACACACACACACACAACACACACTTTTGACTTGTAATTATACTGTTAATTATACTGAAAATCAGCCCCTTTAAAAGACACTTCAAGCTTTGGTTTCATCCATAAAACCAGAATTACCACCTCATGGATGTGTGCCTCTGCCAACCAGGCAAGTTGCAGTTTGCATCCATGTCTGTCCGGAGTCATATAATACATGTGGTGAAGACTTTGAGGGAATTTAATAAAAAGTATTAAGTGTATTTTGTCATAATCAGCGTATGAATTCTTGAGTTATGGCCAAAAATTCTTATCAGTTCATCCCTGAGTCCAAGTGAACGTTTGTGCCAAATTTGAAGACATTCCATCGAGGCCTTCCTGAGATATGCCGTTCACGAGAACGGGACGGATGGACAACCCAAAAACAGTGTCTCTGGCCACAACTGTCGCCAGCAGGGAGGCTTAATGATGAGGACAGAAACAGAACGAAGGGTTGAGCAAAAAGCATTTGAGTGCTAATAATAGAGCTGAGGCTCTGTGAATGGTACAAACAAACAGGCGTAGTGGCAGAGTGATGAAACAGGTCAGATGAGTGCTGCTGTTATTTACTGCGACTGAAAGCTGTGCTGCTTTTGTTCTACGGTCTGTTCATTGTTGTGAGAGCACTTTGCGATCTACTGTGGTTTTATGATCGCATTGTTATCACTTTAACCTCTTAGACTGACTTTTGTATTCTTCTCAGTATCAGAGAAAAGTGCAGTGTAACACCTCTGCATTAAGTGCACTTTGAGTGAGTTTGATTTGCCCATGTGCAGCTCTGAGCAAAGAAACACGAATGATGACTGTGATAACAATGATCACAAGAACATCGGAGAATGATAAACGAATGAGAAATGTTTTGGCATGATGGGAAATCTTTTCAAAATGGACTGCTGATTGGACACATGCCTGACGGATCAATTTGTACTATTTAATCTCTTTCCTTTAGTATCTACGTATTGCGAGCATGCAAGTGCATATGGAAATAAGTGGTGTTGCGGACACAAAGAGACAGCAACACGAGAAATAGCTGGTCTGAATTCCTATCATAGCTGAGAACAGTAAATGTTAACGACCTTCAAAGATCACCAGGTATCTATTTTTTAGAAGAAGTCTAACACATGACAGACATAAACTATGTAAGCAAATAAAAACATGGAAGATTTTGTTTACATGTATTTTGTAGAGAGAAGTCTGAAGAAGCTGAAACAAAAACCCAATCAAGTCATTCGGTACATGATCTCATCTCCTGAATGCAATTATACCAAAATTAAACTATTCTTCAGATTGCTGTGGACGCCTTCAAGCACCAAGCAAGACTCTGTGTGGAAGAGGATGAGATTCACTCCTGAAGAGAATTTAATAGCTCTTCAAACTCTAATAATCTAATAAAGAAAATGTTAAAAGAGGTGCGTCTTGGCAGAAAGGCGACACGTACCGCTCGAAGGATAGAAACGGCCTCTTTGCTGAGCCACACAGGGTAGAGGACGTCGTCATGGAGAATCGACTCAAACAAGTCGTCTTCGTTATCAGCTTCGAACGGAGGCTGCCCGGCCATCATTTCATACATCAGCACCCCCAGGGCCCACCAGTCCACAGAGGCTCCGTACTCCAGCTCCTGCAGGATCTGAGTTCAACAACATAACACAGTTCAACATGAAGGAAGGACAGTATTTGAACCTCAACTTTTCCACCTGTGTAACATGCTGCAACAACACATGTCCACTTCTGTGCAAAGGACTTTATGTCTACCCTTATCCCTTGTATTTTAACAGGCTGGATTTTTTTAGGTGGTGCAGTCAGTAAAGGAAACAACCACTAAACTGGAAAAGTCTATTTAAATGTCATCAACAGCATGAGTGGGAGAAGATGTGAAATCATTAACTTAAAAATCTCCTTCAGAAACATTTAAGCGACTTAAAAATACTGTGCTTTGAATTATAATTTGAGTCTGATATGTTTTTTACATTAAAAAGTTGAATTAATTTGTTAGACGTTCTTAAAAGGCCACATTCTCCCTTTCCTCTTTGAAAAATCTATGTACATGCAAGTAATAATAATCCCTTTAAAAAGTTTAACTGGTGGACTGCGTGCAGTACTCAGCTCACCTCAGGGGCGATGTAGTCAGGCGTGCCACAGAAGGTGGTGGTGGTCACTCCGTTCATGATGCCCTCTTTGCACATGCCGAAGTCTGCCAGCTTACAGTGTCCCTCTGCGTCCAGCAGGATGTTATCCAGCTTCAGATCCCTAAGAAAGAGAAGTAGAGACAGACAAACAAGAAACAGGGAGAGAATTAGCACCATCTGGTTTCAACAACAGTTGGGCTCGCTGGGAAAAGTGATCATACCATGGAATGAAATTAAAGTGTGAAACATGTTGTCATACACCTTCTGGTACGTTCTTTATAACTGAGCTATTTATGAAACTCTCCTAATTGTCCAGGAGTTCTTCAAATAAGTTATCAGTTTTCTGTCTTTTCCTCTAAGGAACAGTTTGCTTTAGAGTTCTTGGTTGAAAAACAATAAAGAAGGTGTTGGGGGCGGTTACCTGTAGATGACCCCATTACGGTGCAGGAACATGAGGGCCGAGGTGACTTCAGCAGCGTAGAAACGAGAGCGAGGCTCATCAAACTTCCTGGATCGCTGAATCTGGAACATCAAGTCTCCTCCGTTCACGTATTCCATGACAAAGAACAAACGGTCCTGCAGAAAGAGAAACAGAGACAGGTAATTATGTATCAAATCTGCGTGTGTGTGTGTGCGCTGTCTGGTGGTCATACCCGTGTCTGGAAGCAGCAGTAGAGCTGGGTGAGGTAGGGGTGTCGACGGGCGAGGGCCAGGATGCGCTTCTCGGTCATAGTGCAATCAACGTCATCGTCCTGCAGAATCACGTCCTTCTTTAGAACTTTGACAGCGTAAACCTCCTCCGTCCCCTTCAGCTCCGCCAACATCACCTGGGAGGAGGGAAGTGGAGGTGAAGGGGACAAACAGAAACGGTGGGGTGGGGGATAAAAGACAGAAAAGAAGATCACAGTTAACAGTCCATTCACAAACTTTGTGCTGTTGTGAAACAGCATCTTTTCAGAGTAGCAAAATGTATTTCTATCAGTAGTGAAAGGTTTTGTATCTGTACTGTAGAGAGTAAAAACAGCTGCTGCCTTGTAATGTAATGCACATGTGAATTGCTCTGTTTTGGTCCCTGATATTCCCTGAAATCTCCAGATAATTCAGCAATTATGAATAATGGTGAACAGGGTGTTAAAACAACAACAACAACAAAAAAACTGTTTCCATTATAAACATAATGAGCAGTAAACAAATAAACAGCCCCCTCAAACGCCTCCTCTGTGCTGTCGCACCTTCCCGAAGCTGCCTTTGCCGAGAACCTTGATGAAGTTGAAGTCCTTGAGGCTCCTCCTCTGGCTCTGTCCGTTCTCCCTGCCTGCCGAGGAGGAGGACGAGGAGGAAGAGGAGGTGGTGGAGGAGGAGGAAGAGGAGGAAGAGGAGGAGTGTTGGGGTCCCTGCTGGTCGAGTGACAGCGTGTCCTGCAGGCGATCTAACTCTGCCAAGTCTGTGGGTGTCATCGGAAAAGCAGATCAGACATCAGTGAAAACAGGCTGACTGCCTTTTTCCTGTCACTGTTCGGCTCGTCATATAAAGAAAGAGATATTACTAATTATTTGTTACCAATTACTTACTCAATAGACTTTCAAAAATGACGATCGCATTATCTGTTAAAACCTGGGATGACTCAAACTCTAATAATCTAAGTATCTCTGACCAGGGTGATTAAATAGCAGCAGAGACCTGTGCTGTTGTCACCGCCGTTTGGCTCGATAAAACGAAAATGGGAATCTTTCCACAAAGAGAAAGTTAACTTTTATTTCTCAGCTTGCCAAGTGTGAGAGGACGATGACTAACGAACAAATGGAGGTGGGCGGTGGGGGATAATTCTTAGATAATTCATGTTTAGTCTTATATCTAAAAGGACAATAACACATTTAAGTACTTATTTTTTAAAAGGAGCAACAATATTATTACTGAAATCAAATTACTGCCTCTTGCTGGTAAAACTGACACATTAAAACCACATGCTGCTATGAACGCTTCTCAAAAGGCTTCGAAATGTCTGCGTGTTTGAGTCAAATCGGTGTTTTTTTGGTGGTGTTTGTGTTGTGTTGAGTGTTACCCTGCTGTGAGGGGGAGGTGGGGACAGCTGGCTGGCTGAAGCTGTTGTCCTCAGTCTGAGAAAGCTCAGGAGGAGACTGGGGAGGGTCCTGCCCTGGAGTCAACTGGAGACAGAAAGAGACAACATGACCTCTTAAAACTTGAATCATGAGCTGTGGAGTTTAATCTCAGTTTCCCAGTTTAAGTGTGACTTTGTTTTTCCTGTGCATCGTTGTCCACAAAAATACAAATAAATAAAACCTTCAACAGGCTAAATGTTGTTTCACACTACTAGCAATTTTTTAAAAGGACCAAATCGCCCTCCAAATGCAGAGTTTACTTTTACTTTCATGTTTGAAAAATGTTGAAACATTAATAATGCAAATATGTTAATTTGTGTGGGACCAAACGTGCAGCATAACAGAATGAGACCGATTCGTTACCTTCCTCCTGCGCTGTGCGGTGTTGGAGATCTTGTCAGGCGTGACTCCCAGGTCAGACAGGACCTTAGCGATTCCTCGGGCATCCACACCACAATTAGGAGCTACATTGGTCTCGCACCGCCGGTGCACATTCATCTTACACACTGCAAAATAGTAAAAACACACGGAAAGGTTCAGCGAAACCTAAGGAGACATTTTGACTCAAACAAGGATCCCTTGTTGTTAAAGGCATCAAGCTGCTGGAAGGTCACAGGTGTGAGCAACAGGCATCATCTAGGGATGATGCCATTGATTTATTCAGGACCTGCCAATTATTGTATTGATTAATGGCTTAGTCGAAAAAAATATCAGAAAATATTGATATCACAAGATCTAAAAGGGAAGGCAGCATCTTCAAAATGCTTATTTTGTTCCAAAAAAAAGTCCAAACCAGAACCAGAAACTTCTCCTTTTTGGCAAAATCTCTGTGTGTTGGTTTTCATTAATAAACAGCTATAATGAGCTTAAAGTGTTTTTTCCAAAATTAACATTCATTTAAAGATTTGTCTTTTTTGTTTACAACCTTAAACAAACCCTAACTATATGAACCTATTAGTTATGTTATCGTGCCTCCCTGTGTGCCCTCGCTGTAAATTCCCAGCTGCACATGAACTCACCTTTGCACTGCAGGCCCTGCCTCATGAGGCCCCAGAGCAGGGAGCCACAGTGGTCACAGAAGGTGGGGACCTTGTAGTTGTGGATACTGAACTTATGGGGCATGTTAACACTGAACCGCTGCGAACCCACCTACAGAGGGAGACACACACACACACACGCACGCACACACACACACACACACACACACACACACACACACACACACACACACACACACA
>JBBMJY010000014.1:12908260-12936332 GCA_037833715.1 Toxotes lorentzi | reverse complement strand
ACACACACACACACACACACACACACACACACACACACACACACACACACACACACACACACACACACACAGGGTTACAAAGAGGTCACTGTCGAATTATCGGGGGAATAATGCATGTGGTTCGAGTGTTGGTATTAAGTGTACACATTACCTTAAGTAACCTAGATTTATTCACAAAAGGTCTGAATGGTGAGTGTCGGTTCATATTCATTGTCTGTCTACATGCGTCAGTGTGTGTGTGTTTATGTCTACATGTGAGTTTGATATTTAACTGATAACTAATGTAAAAGAGGAACATTTACACCTGTGTTTTTTAAACACTGTGGTAAAAACTCTTTTTTTCTACACCAGTACACTTATGTGTATTTGCATGCTTGCATGTAAGTTTGTATGTACCTCCTCTGGTGTGTCCTCCTGCTTCTTCATCCCGGCACACTTGGTTATGATGAGCTCATGACAGCGCTTGTGGACGACACACGTGCACACTGGAAGCACAGCATCAGCATCAGACATCCACAAATCCCGATAAATTTAGTCAAAT
This sequence comes from Toxotes lorentzi, assembly GCA_037833715.1. NCBI lineage: Eukaryota > Metazoa > Chordata > Actinopteri > Toxotidae > Toxotes > Toxotes lorentzi. Next base: position 12,935,791 of record JBBMJY010000014.1, on the reverse strand, counting down.
AATGTTCACACGACAACTATATGGACTATGGAACTTAATGGATTGATTAACGGTGTGATGTTATTGCCTATTTTATCCTCAGGCAAACAAACTGCACTTTACCAAAATGTATTTTGAGTAAGATTTTTCTTTTTTTTATCTCTTTCTGTCTATGATTCTTAAAAAGCTGATACCGAGTGCAGACTATAAGGAGTATGTTCACAAGACTCTGATGCAATACTGTTGCACCTAGTGATGCACTGATTTAATATCCGTGTCAATAATGACCTTATTATAGGAGTTGGGTATTGGCCAGATGTCACTGATCCACTTTAAATGTCAATATAAAAATGTAACAGTGCAGTCTTTACTATATTTTACTTTGAGTTTCAGAATCTGCCATGTCTGTGAAATGTTAATTATGTTCTATGAAATGTTTTAATTAAACTTTCAAATATGAGCTGGAGGAAAGAATGACATAGATTGGATTTTCATGAATTCCAAAACAAACTGAATTATTAATATACATTTGTTACCTTTTATATATTATAGTTTTATATTATCATATATATATATATATTCTTCTATATCCTTCAATATGGTTAAAGTGTGGTTAAGGTAACACAGTGTCTCTTCAGTGCATACTGAATGCAGTACATTTGCAGAACAGCAGTAGAAGCTTCAGGTTCTCTGTCTGCAATTATACAGGATGCGTTCAGGCACAGTGCTGTTGTGTGTTTTGGCAGTGCTCAGGGTCTAATACACAATCACTGTAGTTGCAGGTGGTAGAAAAAAGACTCTAAGTGTAAAAAAACGCTTCATGTCGCAGCCACGCTGGTAAAACCTGAGCCGTTAGACAGCTGTACTGATTTGCAAGCACTGCTCACGAGCAGATCACAACTGCTAGCAGGGTCATGTTTCACAAAAGACGCTTGAAAATCTCCTTATGCATGGGATGCAAGTATGGTTTTAGTTTAAATTAGTGAAATGTGTCACAATGAACACTAGTAGAAATTCTCTCGCGTTGCAAATCACAGTTTGCACGTGGCAAATTTGGTGAAAAGGGACCCTGTTCAGTCAGACGACTGAAACAATTCCTTTGTACACAAGCATGTGCAACTAAAATAACTTGGCTGGTTAACATCGGGGAACTATCTTCATCGTGGTTAAATATTTAAAACAGGATGTGAACCCTAATCCCCAGAGTTTAAGATGAATGCATTAGATAATCATCCACCACACCCTCACCTTTTCCCAAGCTACATAACAACTTCCTGCATCTGCACTGAATGTTTGCACCGGACGCACTGTACATCATGTTCTGCAGAATCATCCAATTTTGATGTAATTCCAAGTAAGCAGCAATAAAGTACCTCAAAAGCAAGACTTTGTTCTCCAGTATAATGTGTAAGAAAACTGAAGAAAAAACGGTGCATGTTGGGAAATTGTACAACCGAAACTATGCTAATGAGCATTTTTAATACTACTAACACAGCTCTGGGTGACGGTGGCTTGCGACCAAATCACTGTCATTCAGCAACTCGCAATCCCTCTTGTGTTCTCGTGCTTTAATAATAAATGATGTGCAATGTTACTTGAGAAATTGGAATCCGCCAGAGAAAAGTACTCACCCTGACACTGGTATCCCTGCTTCCCCAGCACACCCCTATCAGGTGACACACAGACGAGTCAGCATTTCAGCCATGTTGGTTTAAGGAAACTTTACAGCAGGTAAGTTATGTTAGACACAGGTGTGTGTGTGTTTCCTACCAGATAAAATCTCTGCAATGTGAGCAGTAGGTTGGTTGTCTCAGGTAGGTGGCCATGAACTTGTGTCCATTAACTTGATGGACACGTCTTCGGACAGCGCCCTGTCGCCGGCGAGGGCCGATCCTCTCTCGAAACACTCGCTCCTCATTGTCATTGGTTCCTGAGGCTGTTGAGTGGACAGACACAAGTTTATGAATACAGGTTAAACTGCAGAGGGATATTTCAAAACTTCTGTCTGTTTCTGAATAAGTTTCAGTTGAGGATTCACACACATCCCAGGATTACGGATGTTTTCTTATGCTCATCGATTTTATTTCCTGAGACCGTTTGTACAAATAAGGGCCATTTGCATCATGTTGCCTAAGATGTTTAATCATTCAACGGCCTCTCATCTCCCTTTTCCCCTCCCTCCCTCTTCCTCACAAACACCCCACACCTACCAGAGGCCTATGCATACGTACGTGTGCATGCTATTTATACTTTCATGTGTGGGCACTAAAACGAAGGACAGCATATTAAAATACTCCTCCTCAGCGAGCATCATCCAACCAGCCGTTCCCTTCCACTCTGCATCTCCCCAGAAAGATAAATGCTTTCCGAGGGTAACCTTAAGACAAGAGAACCACCTCCACTCTCACTCCCACACACACTCCTTCTCTCTGCGCTCCTGTCCTAGTTTGCCTTTCTTTCACTCTCCCTCCATCTCTCTCCTGGGCGCATTATAGATGTGGTTACCGCTGAGCCTCTCCAGAGTTCGATTACAGACAGGCTGTCTAGGGACTCTGTGTGTGTGTGAGTAGGAGTGTATGTGAGTGGAAGTGTGTGTTTTTGTGTATCTGTGTGTGATGGTGGTGTCAGTGGAGGGGAGGGGGTTGGGGGGTGCAGCTAAACAGGCCATTACTGGGATCACTTTGTTTTACATAATACATCATCCATCTGTCCAGGAGAGACACACACATTACACACATACACGGGCATGCTGCTGACAAGGAGGGGTGGTGAGGCATAACAACAGTTATGAGTGATCGTCCTGGAGACAGACGTACTCTGGACCCGCCGAATGACCAACTGGGAGAGGGCCCTCCAATAAACACACACATACGGGCAGACAGAGGATTCGATCTGACACAAACATGTAGAGAACCAGCAGACAGCGAAGACTAAGCAGAGGAAACACTGCACTACAGATGGTGATATAAACAAATATGATGTAAAAATGAATGACATTACAACTGTGGCAGGAACCCGTCTGCTCCTCAAATAATAAAAAAGACTACAAAGAGATGTGTGTCCAAATGTCCATTGAGGTTAAAGGTACACTCAAGTTAGTGGAAACACTTGAAGCTGAAGTGACAGTTGAAGGGGCTCCTCAAATATTAAGTGTGACTGTAGATAACTAAACTGTGCACATAGCTGTCATATTTAAAATGTCTGCAGATGGAAATTAGCTACAAATACAATGCATCTCTTCTCTTTGCATGAGATTTTTGCACATGATCCCTGATACATAAATTGTAATACAGTAAATTTAAAATTGTGAATTCTTCACAGCTTTTGAAACTGTAGTAATATCTGCAGTTGAAGCATTTAAATAAAACTCAAGCACTTACTCTTACTATTAAAACCATAAGGTCTATCTAATTTCTAAGACAGCTGTTCATCTTCCTTCATTTGAAGATGAATCATTTGTTTCTCTGACGAAAACATTTCAGACCGGAAATAGATTGATGTTGCATTGATGAATATAAAAAGGGACATGATAATACCTGGAAATTGGGCAGACTTTATGTAGGTAAAAACATCCAAATGACTTCCATCTCTCAGTCCCACCCAGGCTTCTCGCCTTCTTGAAGACGACAGAATTAGACTGACAGAAATGCAAAGTTAAATTAGATGATATTTATAAATCTGAAGCAGAAGGAGCCTTTATCTGGTTGAGGAAGAGGAGGTGGATGGAGGAGTGTGAGATGAACTCATCATATTTATTTATGCTTTAAAATAAACATACAAAACTCAGTACTATAGAGCAACTGATCACTTAGTGGTTCTGGTATTATTTTAACTTTTGTTATACACAACAAGTTTTGATATTCATTTTATTTTTATTCTATTTTTTTAGTGGGACTATATTGTATTTTGAAACTGCACTATGCAACATGTTACAAAGAGTTCTGGCTTCTCAGAGGTGAGAATGCAATGCTTTGTTTTGTCATACAGATCTTTTTTCACGTGTTATAGACCAAACAATTAATCAATTAATCAAGAAAATAATCAAGCAATTCATTGATAATGAAAACAACCAATAAGAAGCTTTTGCCAAAAATGTAAGTGTTAAGGTTATCTTTTAGGCTTTGAGGAATGTTGTTTCAGCTACTGAAATGTGAGGAAAACATTTAAAAGGAGCCAAAAAGGATGAAGGAAGAGAGAGTACGGAATCCATAAACAGAGAGGGAGAGGCTGCAGATGGTCAGATTAGGTCAGATTATTGTTTTTCACTTCCTGAGACCAACAGATGCAGAAGGATGGAGAGGAAAAATGAGGAGAAAAGAGAAGAAAATAAAGGAGAGGAACACGTTCTCCCAACCTCTGAAGCTGCAGAGAACAGCTTGCACCAAGCAAAAAAAAAATCTGCTAAAAATACCACCTCTTCCTCTAGTTCTCACCCTCCATCTCTCCATCCCTTACTTCTCTCCATCCCTCCTATCAGCACACACACATGCACACACACACCATTCGCTTTTATCAGCATACATTAACATGACGAGCACTCGAGCCAGCTGAACTGAGGGAGGAAGTTCAGGAGTGGGCGGAGAGCGGGTCGTGAGGTCACATCAGAGAGTCCAATCATCGATGAGGAGGGCAAGACACGGACGCCTGAGTCTGTGTGTGTGTGTGTGTGTGTGTGTGTAATCCGTGGCTCAATCTCACCTACTATTTTAAGAATCTACTCCCTCTCTCTTCACTGTTCTCTTTATCTGTCTTTACACAGAAAAACTATACACTATACATTACTGCTGGGGCTTTCTGCTGCACCCTCCCCTACCCATTCTATCCCACCACCCTAACACACAAACAAACACACACACACACACACACACACACATATATATATATATATACACAAACTTTCACTGGAAGGCAGGGAGCTGCTCTGCTGCTTCTATTTATAACCAGGTGTGAACATACGCAGGTGCAGGTGAAAATCACTCTTATCGGGCAGCTTGTGAGTGAGTGTGTGTGTGTGTGTATGTGTGTGCGTGTGGAGAGGCGAATAGAGGAAGACACTGTGGGTGTTTCCATGTTTAATCAATACAAACAAATAGAGGAGACCGAAAAAGAGAACAAGAGAGAGATGGAGAAAGTTCTGCAGATTCTGTTAAGTAACTTTCTGAGAAAACAGGAAGGTCTCAGGCTTCATGTCTGGCCTCTTCTCATGGTAATCTTTCCATCGTAACCTAGTTTCAATGCAGCAAACTAGCAGTGATGGCAGAGGAGGTAAGCGCAGTATGTTATGTTCAACCTGCAATAAATGATTTTATGGCCACTTGAGGGGCAGCGGAAACAAGCTGTGAACACATCATGGACATATCATCTCCTTTTAAGACGACATATTGAACTTGCTAGCAAACAGGTGCTTATTTACACATCCAGAACTTACAGGTTACAAGCATTATTATCACTCCTTTACCAATAATCACTCCCTTTTAGCTGTTTTTTGGCTCTACCAGCTGTCTCTCTGTTGTCACTAAAACTCTCACTAAAATTTTATGATAAAAATATGAATTATAGCTGCTTTAAGTTTACTGTAATTATCTGTCAGAATGATGACATGAATATGACAGAATAATGGTATGATTAAGAACAGCTAACAAGTTTGCCATATCAACTTTCAAGGTGATAATATCTGACTTTTGTGCTACAGCTTGTTCTGTTGACCTCTATGGGCACACACCCCCCACCCACAAAATGTAAGTACTTCAAATAAGCAGGGGAAGTAACAAAACAGCAGTTGATGCAACAAGAGAAACATTTCCTTTTTTTCTTTAAATGATGGAGTGTTTTTCTTCAAATTTATGTCAGAAACTGTGTGCAAATTTTTCAATATCCTGACAAACAAATCATATTCATATGATTTGTTACTTATATTTATTTATACCATATTTATATGATTTGTTTTCCAAGAGATTGGTGGATCTCAGATAAAGTTTCAAGATATAAATTAAGGCTCATGATATCAGTATATGACAGATGCTCATTACTTTTCATTAGTGACACCACCGTACCACACTATCATGAAATTTCTTCCTTATTCTCTTTCTGTGTTTGCACCAGTAGACTATTGTGTGTTGTGGTGGTCTTACCCTCAGTGGAGGATCCAGACAGATCAATGACCACATACACCTTCCCCTCTGGTTCCAAGTCGATCTGTGCAGACAAAGACAGAGAAACAGAGAGAAATAACACAGCTGAACAGTGAGTGCAGCAGGGGGGCTTTCCTCCAGTGCAAACAAACACATCAGTGCACATGGAAGAGGTCATTATCTTCACCAGCATTACACCCCCCCCCCACCCCCCCCACCACCACTCGTGTCATTAGCAGCATTAACATCAACATCTTTATCACTATTTTCATTTCTATCCTCAACATCAGCATCGTAGTCCCGCACTGACTCCTGGTATTAATGCTCCAGCAGAATATCCATGCATTATCTGGACATGGGGCTTGCGTACGAAGCGAGGGGCCTGGGAAGGCAGGGTCATCTATTGGTGAAAAGAATACACAGGACACACGCCTGTTAAATGATGAAAACAGAGATGCCAAAAAGCAAAAAAAAAAAGCTCACAGCTGCTCAAGTCTTACAAACAGAGGACTGATCTTTTACACTTTCTCGATAGAACTGATGAAACCACAATTTATTTAATGATTACAAGTGAGCAGTAATGTACTCATCCACCTGTCTAATACATGTTTCTATCACTTAACAGACGCTTTACAACGGGCCCATTTCTCCTTCCTGGTCCAGGATAGATAATACTGACCACCCAGTGTGTGCAGGAGAAGCTAATTTTCATACAGAGATGAACAGGCTAGCACATTACCTCTCTGCATATTACGCAGTTAATATTATGTTACTATTAACCAAAGCAGCAATAAAAAGGTTTATGAGTGCAAAATACATTTAAAAATATGGTATTACATGTAAGTATACCAATTATTGTTGGTAAAGCACTCACATCCCTCCCTGACAGAGAGTCAAATCAATTCCTAGACAAAATGTTGCTGGCCGCAAAAACTGTGAGGAGTTTGCCGCCAACAAATTTGCAGCATTACACGTTGGAAAAAAGTAATGCTATGGAGTCTGATCCAGACCTCTTATATTTAGATCACCAGTGAGCATAATCCTCTCTGTGTCAACAGACTGGAAAATGGTAAGAATTAATATCTTTTGTTGCACTCACAGGGATGTTAAGAGTTGCCAAAGACAGACTAGTTGTTGGAGGATGACTGAAGGGGAAGCAAAGCTGCTGAAAAAGGAATGATGTCACTACTAGATATATAGCACCTGCGTTATAATCCATTAATCCTCTATATACATGGAAACTATATAACAATTGAAATGGATGGATTTATCAAAACTGAAGCTGATTAAATCTCTGTCTTTCTTATTTATTATTATTAATCATTATGTTGTCATTAAAACTGTATTTTAAAACATTTATTTGCTTGAGTTACAAGTTGTGACGAACGCTGCTTCAGTGTGCAGTCGATTTGTATTAGCAGGTGTCATCAAGATGGAGGTCACTTCATTCTGAGAATTTCATGTTCACAGAACCAGAAGAAAAACAATGTTCCTGTTCAAACACTACAAGATAAGCAAACATACAGACATGTGCAGACTTATTTAACAAGTAATGACATCATCCCCCGACAATATACATGCAATTACGGAGATTAGAGACAATGCAACAGAGAGCGCTAGAGACAGATGACACAGGAAGAGAGAGACGGGGAGAGTGCAAGAGAGAGTGAGAAAGAGAGGTTTAAATCCTTAGTTAAGCTCTGGGACAGCAGCAGATCCTCTTATGCAACAGTCAGACTTGCACACAGGCAGCAACGCACACACATACGCTTCCATGCATTGCTGAGCATGAGACGCAAAGATCACACTGCAACAAATGTGAGGCAGCAAAGCCCATGGCATGGTTTGGCTAGTTTGGCAGGATATTTATTTGTTTGTTATACTGTAAAAAAAACAAACAATAAAATTTACTGTGTGAAGAAGAAACAGTGTGCAGATCCTATGATTTATATTTTATACTGATTCATATTTTCTGTTCCCTTAAATATGAAGTTTAATGTTACCTGCTGTATTTTTACCAGCTGTGACAGAGGGGCATTGTTTTCACCTTGCCAGTCTGGGTGTGTGTGTGTGTGTGCGTGTGTGTGCATTATGGTAAAAATGTGGTCCTGGAGACACCTGCTGTGGGAATTACCACAGAAGTGCTTTTGAGTACTTTGGCAGGTGTTTATATGTCTGTCTGTCTGTCTGTCTGTCTGTCTGCAGTCACAAACCTTTACGTGTGTGTAGTTGAGACCAAAATGAAGGCCGAGTTCAAAGATGGGTGTGGTCCAATCCATGAGTTCGGAGTGCACATATTCATTTCATTTTAAACCAAATATCTTTATGTTTTGAACTTCTGGTTGAACAGAACAAGATGTTTTATGGAGATTAATCGATAATGAAAATCATTAATTGCAGCTCTAGTGTGAAGGAATCTATCTGAAGCCAAATACAATAAAAGGTACAAAGAATGTAGTTTGTGTGAGCATACATGCAGTATCATCCTTTTGTTGTATGTATAACACATAACAACTGCGTGGGATTTGTGACCTATAAACGCCATTGGATTCTTGATGTCTACCCTTGAAAATATTGCACTAATCCCCCAAATGTAACCTCTTGCATAACCGTGCATCTCGGCGAGGATTTCAGCTGAAAGATGGACTCAGAGTGATTTGGAGCAGAGTGGAGCAAATGGACGGCACCATCATTGATTTAATGCTGGGGGTCCTGAGGTAGCATGCCGGCCAAAAACTGCACTGTTCTCACATCGCCAGTTACTGGCCGGTTGAGCTGTGAAATGCCTTCAAGCTCATTTTTCATATCCAAATCAATGAGAATTACTACTACACAGATATTGGTTTTTGAGGACAAATTAAGACCATGCCAGTGTTCGATTTCATGCCAAAAAAAATCTGAAATAAGCACAGGCTTTTAATGTTACTCTTGAATTTTGTTCTTGATGGATGGAAAATCTCTTGTAACACATAACAACATAATAACATTTACACCCTCATTTAACAGTAGATTGTTTTAGATAGGTTAGACAGGTAATATAGATGTGACCCAGAATACTTGCTGGATAGTTATACAACCACAGCTGAAGCTGTTAACTAAAGGGGAAAGATTTTCATACATCGCACCAAAATGCTTCATTACATAAATGTTGTCTAAAAGGCTTCTCGTAGCAGGTCATTGAATACCTAGAGTCATGGGCCTAACTTGATGGGTTATGGTACAGTAAAACATCAAATGACTTTGGTGTATTCACATAAATTAATAGAACAACTGACTGTTCAAATACTCGAGACCAGTGTAAAAGTCCATTCAGAAATTATACAAGAATCAGTGGCAAATGTGTAGTGTCAGAAATCACTGTTTAACCTAAACAGACAGATGATTCAAATACCTGACACTGATGTTAGCATGCAGACGTTTCTATAGTTACCGTTCTACTACAGTATAGTCATGTATCTTAGCAACACGTTTCTATGGCTGCAGTCCTGCTTTTATCATTTTTTATTTTTGTGGGAGCTTGTAAAATAGTTTAGCTTGTCAGAGAACTGCTTAAATGAATGTCAAGGGATGAATGTATATGTTAACTAACTGTCTGTGTTATTAAAGATGTGGTTGTGATGACAGCTAGCTTAACCCACAGACCTCACTTCAAATTATTTTGTGACCTTGGTAGTAAACAGATCCATGACAGAAAATAATAACACTAGGGTTTTTTTTGTGATCTGGGAAAACTGACCCTTTAACCCTCACCCACAGATTTCTGTTGAGATCTTCATTCATGAGTAGGTGGATTACATAACCTAGAAGTTGAATGCGCACTATAAGAAAGGAAACATATTTACTTAAGTGGACAGCACCGACAACACCAAGAAAAATGTGTCAGCATTCACACTAGATATGTTCTTAATGGACAAAGTAGCAACTCATTCCCAATAACCGATCAGGCAGAGGCAATCCGGGGGCAACTGCTGTTTGGGCATAAATATTCTGCTTTAATTTTTACCATTATCAAGGTGCCAGATGGAAGAGTCATTGAGTTACAAACTTTAGGCAATAGGCCTTTTTCACAGCATACACTTTTAATGTAATTAATAACATTAATGATGGCTAAGAGTTAGCCAGCATTCACAATAACAGGGTTTTGTGCTTAGGACACCTAAATTGAAAGTTAAACCTGTATGTCCTTTGCAGAAAAGGTATACAGAATGGTAACTATAACTATTAACATTAATAATAGCTGGATAATGTGCTTTCCTTTGGTTGTACTAGTGCGAGGATCTTAATATTGTACATTCAGGCTTCTTGTCACACCGAAACATGTCTGTCATTAAAAATCTCTACCAAAGTCAAATTATCCTTTTCATTTTCATATTCCCTTCTTTTTTTTTGTCAGCCCAAAGCCAAACATAAAAAATTTACAGTGACATGAATGCTTACTTGATAAATGACTTTAACCATTAAATGATAATCAAAATTGCTAAACAGTTATTTTCTATTAATCGAGTAGCAATTGATTAATCAACTGATCGTTTCAGCGCTAATAAAATTACCTGTGGAGTGACAGAACATTTTATCCACATCACCACCCCCGGTTAAATGAATTGTAACGTGACTTGTACTTAACCTGCTGTGTACAGACACACACATGCACTGAGCTTCTCCACCCTGACAACAAAAGATGGGAGGAGAGTGAGCTGCAGAATCTAGTTCGCCTCATTAATCTTGTTAGTTCAATTAGGACACTGATACAGCCAGGGAGACGGATAACTTCACAAACCCTCACTTACTGTCACACACACACACACACACACACACACACACATACAGGAAATTCAGTGTGTGTGTGTGTGTGTGTGTGTGTGTGTGTGTGTGTGTGTGTGTGAGAATGTCTGGGGATGTACTTCAGAGGGAGGTTAACGTTAAACACACATACAAGCTTAACTCTCTTGCGTTTGCTCTGTCGTCACACACACAAGCGGGCTCCGCACACTCTCACACCGCACACACAACATATGCAGCAGCACAGAGAAGCACTCAACCAAGCAGACAGGGCACTCAAAGCTTGCATTATATCAATACTGTAGAGCTAACCCCCTCCCACTCTCCGTCCATCTAGCTCGCTATCTCTGTCCAACCAGACAGTTCTCTCTGTCTCTCTTAGGAGCATTTAGTCTCAGTGACAGCCTCCCACATCCATCTGTCAAATAACAAATTTCGGCTTTGAGAGAGCTCGACCGCATTCACACAATAACATGTGTGTGTGTGTATGTGTGTTTGTCCTTCTTTCTATCGCTCAGAAACTCGAGCGCGTCCGCCTGCACACACTCACACACACACAGGAGGTCCATGCTGAGTGAGACAGCGTGAGAGTCATGCATCTTTAATGTAACATCACAGACGGCTAATAATGTAAGAAGAGCTGAGCTGTGTGGTGGTAGGGGAGGGTGAAGGGGGAGGTATGGGGGAGATTCAGCAAAGCCAGATCCCTGCCACAAGTGAGGTGTCCAACTGTCCAGCAGAATGGACAGGAAGAACGGACATTCCCACTCAAAGCCTCCCGTGTGTTCAGTCATCTTAGAGCTCACAAACATTCAGCACGGGTGTGTGATATCCAGATGGACTGGCAGACGGCTGGATGAGCAGCCCCTGTAGATCAGACTGTCACCGCTGTTGGATCTGTCTAAATGAAGACACACACAGGCTGCAGGAGGAAGCCCTGTCCTTGGTGCTGAACGACTTGATGAAGACACCAACTGTGTGTTAGTGATGTGTATAGAATCAAATGACCATTGTGACTGTAGCTCAAATTTACAATATTATTAGTGGTATAATCTTACTGGGCATTACACAGTTTTCAAACATAATAATGACATTTAAAAAAGGTGTTATGTTTACTGATGACAGCTACATACTATAGGTACATTAGGTGGATTATTGTAATGGAAACTGTTGGTTAGTCATGTCTGAGTGTAGCTAACAGCTTTTATATCTGACTCACAAATCCTCAATAACAACATTCTTGAGGGGTCTAACTAGCATAAGCTAACATTAGCTTCACAAACTGAGCTCTCCAGATTCATGACCTTTAAAGCCAAATGTCAGCATTTCGGGAAATATGTTTATGTGCTTTCTAGCATAGTGTTAGAAGATCAACATCATTCTCATATGTGTCCATTAAATATACACTTAAAAGGTGGTTAGCTTAGCTTAACGATATAAACAGCTAGCCTGGCTCTGTCCAACGGTAACAAAATCCACCTCTCAGCACCTCTAAAGCTCACTAATTAACACGTTTGTTCAGTTAGTCTAATGCATGAGTTTAGGAACTGATACCATAACAATACATTTTTGAAGTTTTTTTAATAAAAAGCAAACCAAAGCTCTCAAACAGTAAATGCTGTCAAAACACAAGCAGTCTGCAAAAGAACTTTTCCTAAATAAAACCATGTAAAATGGCAAAATTTGGGTTTTAGTCGGGAAATCACTGATGAAACGAAAGGCAAACCAGATCCCAAATCTGTCCAGACATTCGATGCCAGCTTTTTCTGGGACATGAGAGTTTTTGTTACAGATACATGTCAGCTGATTTCAAACAAATGTTGATGTTCAACACCCATTTGTTTCATCATTCATCATCATTTCTGGTCATTATAGTCGCAGAATAATTCTTTTAATAATAATTTAATGTGTTAATAAGTAATCATTAAAATCAATTAAAATGAAAGTGTCTCTTGCGATTTGAAAATCGCACTCTTTCAAATTGCGATAAAGCACTCAGCCATACCCTGCCTAAAAGACAGATTACATCCAAATGCGTTCGAAGTGCATCTTTGCAGACATACAAAAATAGACAAACTGCTGGGGTGACAAAAAGAGAGAGAGGGGACACACAGCGTGCGTTTCACCTGCTGTCCCAGAGCTCTCAAATATCCTCCCATTTCTTCCCTTTCACTGAGAACATGCATTAAACACCCTCCAGCAAACACACACACACCAAAGGTTGACCTGGTTTGGCATCAGTGGGCAGAGCACCGTGCTTGTCTTTGTGTGTGAGAGTGTGTGTATTGTCACTGTGGCAACACTGCATCTTAAATCCAGTCTGTCCTACTTAACCAGCAGGTCACTAAGGGGTGGAGCCTATCACGTCATTGTCTGGCAACTTGCCGTGGTGAGAGAATGGAGTCTGGAGGTCAAGAAAGGGGTGGAGACAATATGGATGTGACCTCCGTGATGATCAGAATCATGTCTTGAAAGAGAAAAGTGTTTTCAAGGGCAAAGTTCACCCACATGTCTAAGTATAATAATCAGTGCTAAATGCTCAGAGACGTAGGGACTAATCTCAGGTCTAGCTCACACGTTCTCAAGATTGTACATCATTTCATTCAATAAAAAGTTATTAAAGAGGGAAAAACACTCTTTGAGCCAGCTGTCATTTTGCAAGCTTCTTAGCAAACAAGCTACTGCAGCTGTAAGTTCACTGTTTATTCTAAATGATTTATTTGTACCATCAACCCCTGTCTCATAGCTGTCTGCAAACCATGTCTTTATTTGGGGACTGGTTTATACTCCAATAAAGGAGGATTAAATAACAGAACACTCGCAACACAGCTAATAAGCTACAGTAGCTTCCTCCGTGTCTGAGTCTGTTGCTACGATATCTCACAAAAAAACCACATAAATGTCAACAAAAAAGTGGGAAAATTGGTGCAAAGTCGTAACTGATGGCCTTTTACATCATAATAAATAAAATCCAATATTAATGCTAATAAAATAGATTCATCTTATTTGTACTCATTTGTGCTTGTCAACAAACATGGATAAACATAGCAAATTTATGCCTTATATAAGCTATGGACACTATGAGGTCCATCTAAGTAAGAATAAAATATTATTGGTTTACTGTAGGCTCCGATGTTAGCACCACAAAGCTTCATGTTTTGGTTCAAAAATGTAAATTAAAAATAAATTTAAACTGTTTAACCATTTAAAAAAGGCAGGTCCCTGGCCTCTAATTGTAGTCCTTCAGTCATTAATCCTGGCTGCTGTTAAGTATGAGCATGTGTGTGTGTGTGTGCGTGTGTGTGTGTGTGTGGATGCCAAGTGTCAAACAGTGGCTGGCTGACATCTGATGTGGCCCGTGTCCCTGCCAGGAAACGTTACACAGTGTGGTCATCGTGTCTCAGGCTCGGTCTCAGAAGCTTCCAGGTGCCTCACAGCTCTCCACCTCCAGCCTGTTATATTTACATGTACACAGAGCTTATTTCTACACCTCCTCTCTCTCCTTCATCACTGTTTTTCTCTTCTCCACAGCCATTCCCTGTTTCCTGTATTTATTTCCTGAAAGCATTTTCATTTCCCTTTCACCTCCCCCAAACTCCCTTTTCTTTCTACCTCCTCTGTTTTCTCTGAGGACCTTTAACACCTTTTGAAGCTACCTGAGACTGTTTTCTGACTAATTTTAGAATCAGACATAAAGTGGATGAAACCAGTGTATTAACAATTTAAAGTCAGTAATAAATGTCTTATCAGCAGATAACAACTGCATTAAATTAACTGACTTAACTGTATATTTTAACACAAATCCTGTTTTGCTGTTGAATTCAGCATAGACTTTGAAGCTGTGTCAAAATCTAGCAGTGGCTGCAACAGTTTTTCTTGTTGTCTCATACAAAATCAGACACCAGAGCAAATAAGCTAATAAATCAACAAACTGATTTCATAGGTCTAGCTCAAAAATTTAATCAGATGTGGGTTATTAAGAAAAATGCTCCACAGTCGGTGTAATTTCCATGTCATTGTGTCGACAGTTCAGACTCAAACATATAGCAACAATCATTCATTCAAAGAACTGAGCAGTAAATACTGCAGCCAGATGTCTTCCTTTACTTGTAAGTCCCATATGAATCTCAAACATAAAACACAAAAATAGTTATATTATAGATATTTTATGGATGTATTTATGTTGTTATATACAGTCAGTATCAACAGAGGATATGGCTCATGGGGCTAGCCTCTGTTCCACTAGCTTTAGTAACTCAATTACTGATTTAGAATTTCTTTCATTGGTCTTTATGGAAAAATTAAGCATGTTTTTGTGGATTACTTTCAAGACTCTTCAAGATGCTGCATTGTGGACGTAGGGGATTCTACATAAATCTTCATAATAACAAGTGTGACAGCAGCCAAATACACCCCATTTATCTAAACATCTTATTTAGATGTGAAAAGTGAAAGTTGTGACTTCAATTGTAATCATCCTTTGCATTGCTCACCCAATGACATACCATACTTGCCACAGGAACGCACAGAAGCAGCTGTGTTTACAGTGGTATGTGGCTCACCTCTATATAAAGGGCGAAGCAAGGCAGTTTTATTTATATAACACATTTCACTACAAGTAAATTCAGTGTGCTTTACATTAAAACGCACACAATTGTGTAACACCAAGCATGTACATAACCTTGAGTACGTGGCAGCAGGATCTGGATTAATATGATAAAGGGTATATATTTCTGTAAACTGTGTGTAAAGGATATGTTGTGCCAGTGTCCATCTCAGACGTTGTTCTATTTGACAACAGATGACTGGAGTGGACATTTAAGGTAGTAGCTTTTTAACTAGTGACTTTATGTCTGTGCCTTTGACCTTGGGACTTTTTACTTTCACTGGTGGAGTAAATACCTGAGTAAAGCGTGTTTCAACCTGTATGAGGCTTGAGTTTGGTAAGCCCTGTAGACAATGCAATAATGTTGTGTCAAGCTGAGTACCTGCATTCACAACTATGCTGCTAAGTAAAACGGAATTTCCCTTAAAGACTGGCCATCCAGCACAAACAAACCTTTTAAGTTGCTCTTCCTTTGAAGGCCTTGAATTAAAATTATTCAGACTTCTCAAAGAACCACCAAGGCTCTGTTCTACTTTGTTTTTCTCTCTTCTCCCCCCCTCTATCTCCCCCAACTCTCACCTACCCATATCTCTCCCTGGTGTTTCTGTGGGTGAGAGGCTGTCACCAAGGGGACGGGCTGTCATTGTCACCATGGGGATGGGCTCCACAGAGCATCTCAATTACTGAGTGGGACAATTAATAAGCATCAAAGACTGGTTAATATTTCACCGGTGGCACAGAGCAGGAACCTGGCCCGCAGCGCTCGGGTCCACGGGAGATGGATCATGGAGAGGTTGAGGGAGACAAAAGAGAACAGGAAGCAGAGAGAAAGGGAATAACAGTGTAGAGACAAGAGAGACAGAGAGAGATGATGAGATGAGAGCGGCAGCAGAAGGGCGGAGGAAGTGAGAAAGACTGAGATGAGGTACACAAGCCTCAGTGTTCATCTGAACAGCAGGAAGTGTACCATTTAGATGGACTCTGGTCTGGATCTCACTATGGGTCCTGGCTTTGGTTTTTGGCATCATACTGAGGAGGGTTATTTTATCATAATATTAATTCTTATTACTTTACCTTTACTTTATGCCACTAATCACAGCTCATCCTGTGCTTTTTGGCACTTTGTAAACTCTAGATGTTGACAGGCATGCTATTGCCTCTGTGAGGCTGCACCTAACTAAATGTTTACATAAGCACACTAACATGCTCACAATGACAATGCTAACACACAGATGTTGGCAGGTACTGTATAATGCTTACCATGTTCACCGTCTTAATTTATCGTGTCCATGCAGTCGTTCTGGAGATATTTCACTAAAAATAAACGTTTATCGTATGGTGGTGCAAGAGAAAAAGTCCGAGGATCATTAAAGTAATCAGCATTCATCATCTGGGGAACATGAACGTCTGTACAAACTTTCATGGTCATCTATCACTTCTTATATTCTTCTTAGATATTTCACTCTTGACCAAACTGCTGTGGGCATGTCGCTAGCATGGCTAAAGAATATTTTATTATTAGTGCTGGCAATATGTTGATCAACAGAGAATTCATCAGCAACAATTTTATTTACTGATCAATCTTGTCAAGAATACCAAAACATCATCTCAAGAATTTGCTGCTTTTCTCTTAAGCTTTTGGGCATTGTGATGAGAATTTTCACTACTTTGTGAATTTTATAATGCTAAAAAAAGGGTCTAAAAATGTATTAGTGAAACACAAAAATAACTGACACATTAATAGATAATGAAAATAACTACGGGTTTTAGTCTTTAACAACAGAAAACAATGAGTTAGATGGGAATCTAATCTAATAACACATATATTATATGTTCATTTTCGTGCAGCTTCTTACAGCACCAGTGGCCTGTGATCTTTCTACGTAGTGCTGGCTTCCTGTGGGGTGGACACTGGGAGGTAAAATGCTGAAAATGTCTGATGTAATGGCTGTGTTCACTTTTTATACTCAGATGATGCATCTTATATCCAAAAATAAAGCTTGCTGTGGGAAACCAGTGTACGAATGAGTAAAAAGTATAAGAGAAAAACCTGACTAATCCGACTCAGACAACCTATTAACTACTACATTATACCCCTCATATTTCCTAACGTGAGAATCCAATCTGAGTCTGAACTCTACATTCTTTTCTCCCCACTGGAGAGTGAAGAGTAAATTAAAGTAAGTTAATTTAAAGTAAGGAGTTTAAGGTACACAAGCGAGGCAGGGAGAGGAAAATGATGGGTAAATGAAGAGGGGGGGGCGTGAAGCGTAAGGAAGATGGGAGGGGGAGATGAGGGAGACACGGGAGGCAGAAGTGGTGAGTAATGGAGTAATGAAGGGAGGAGGACGGCGGGGAAGTGGGAGGGACTGTGTCGCTGTGAGGCAGATGTATTGACGAGCTGACGGGGGGATCAATGGGATGTGGTCAATCAACAGAGTGATCCATATGCTGACCTTAATCTGGACGGCCGAGGGACGAGGTGTGTGTGTGTTTCTATGTACCTATTTATATGCCAGTGTATAATGATATGGTATAAGGTTGCATAACTATACATCAAGTTAACCCCCCCCCCCAGCGAACCACATAATTTGGTTTTGAATGCTTTAGTCTATTAAGTCATTTACACTTTACATCACATACATTAACAAAGATTTCAGTTCGATTATACAGTACTGCTGCATGAAAATAAGCTTCCAGAGATTTGAGATTAATTCACCACAATGAACATTTTGTTGCCACTCTTTTTTTTTATATTACATCATGGTCATATGTTAATCCAGCTGAAGGCAAGGTCTGTATTAAAAAACTCTGGCATTTAAGAGTATTCATAGCAGTATTACCATGCAACAAAAGTGCCATTTTGACAGAAGAATTGGTATTAATACCACACTAAACATTCACTCTGATGGTTTATGATCATATTTCAAACAGGTTTTTCATTTAGTTCTAGCATAAACTGAAGCCAGCGGCTGCCTGAAAAATAGAAAATGATTATAATAACCAATACACTTGGGAAAATGGTTGGCTGTGGGGTTAAATATATGTTATTCGTAGGTAACGGGCTGAATGCAAACCAACACATGGATATTTAAAAAGCAAGCCCTCGGCTGCCAGAATTCTTGTCCTGAGATCACCTTCAACAGCCTTTCATCCAACGTAAAGGCGAGATAATAACAAAGCGTAGAAGTGGAACAAGATCACATGTTAAAACTGGAGAAAAAACTTGCAGGCCCAAAACAACTAGCCCTTTATTCTCTTATATACAGATCTGCATGTGGCGGTCCAACACCACAGTCCCACAGCAAATTAGATTACATGACGAGAAACCCTAACAAATGAAAGGAATTTCAGTCTTTACCACTTTTAAGTTACACTATGTGTATCTCTAAACATACAGTAACCAGGTTGTGGTGAAGTCTATGAACATCTACATAGTTATGTCTGCTTAATAACTTTAATTCTACAGGGGGGATGACAAGGGCACCTTCTATTTCTACCAGTCCAAAGAGGCAGGAAGGAATGTGAGGAATTGAGGAAGGATGACTCCAGGCTGGACCTGAGATGCCCAAATCAGATCAAATGCAAGTTCAAACAGATCCCATGTCACAGATAAAAAAGGGAAAGCTGAGGGATTAAAGTGCAAACATTCAAACAGCTACAGCCACAGGCCGCGGTGGAACTCCAGGGTTCATCCTTGTAGAGACACCCAACACACTCAAAATGCAAAGTGTATTTTTTTTAGGCATTAAGGAAAAGTGAGCATGTTTGTGACTGGGAGGCCAAAACAACTGAGAAATATTTCTGCTACAAGTTGCACTCATTCAGTATAATATTGTCTCATTCATCTCATCTCATGGAGTTCCACACAGAGAAGCGACTGTAATACAGAATTTAAATTTGGGAAAAATAGAGCTATCAGAGTGGTGCTCAGCATCAGTGAATATCCTGTAAGTTGGGTCAGTGCATCCCTGCTTATGAGCAAGGGCCTGAACTCCCTAAAGCTGCCTACTGGCCATGCATTTTCTTGTGTTGTGAACCTGTCGGGAAGAAATGTGTGCAAATGTAGGAATGTTGTGAAGCAGCAAGTGAACAAATTAGTCTCTTTCCTGGAAGATAAAAAAAGAAGTTAGTCTCGGTTGAACGCTCAATAAAGCGCATGCCTATTGTGGTGAGGGGCCACTGGGCAGGAACATACTATGGACCCATTCCACTGTACACTGTATTTTCTGCCCAATAACTTCAAGTAACCACATGCACAGTATGCACCACATCATATGCTATGCAGACAGTGCAACAGTAGGTTTGTTGCAGACCATGATTGTTTCAGAAACTGAGGCCTCTGTTTGTCTCTGAGCCTGGTGTTTGTTAGTAAATATCATTTCACCTGCACGGACACAGCAGCGGGACAACAGACACATTAAACACATACCCAGTCTTCATAGTGCCTGGTTCCGTTCTGCAGCAAGTCCTCTAGCTGGATGGTGCAGTTGGCCACAAAGTCATCATATCCAATGGGTGCATCATGGAAAACTGACAGCTCCAGACTCCTTCCTTCTCGGACCTCAGTGCAGAACTCTTGGTGCCAGGCAGGGCTGTTGGTCTTGGTCCTGGTGGCGGTCTGTCCCAGCCGGGTCTGGTCCAGGTTCAGGGCTAGGTAGGGGTCCAGCAGGAAGGAGCCGCTCTTCCCCACAGCATGACGCAAGGCCCATGGGGTGGGCTTCAGGTCCACTGCCTCACACACTCGCACCTTCAACAGGCCACTGAACACAGGCATGGCTGCAGGCTTCTGGGATGTGTGTGTGTATAGAAGGATGAGGGTGTGTGTGTGTGTGTTTAGGCTAGTCTGCCTGTTCCTGCTCCTGTACACAGAGTGTTTCCTTCCAATGAGCGGGGTCACTGCACAGTCCTGCTACATCCCATAATGCCGCTGGCTCCTTGGACTCTCAGTCTAGTACAGCCATATCAGAACACTGCGTTATCCACACATACACACACAAACACACGCAGACACACACACTCACAGCACAGCTGATGGGTCACTAATGGGCTTCAAAACGCAGACTCACACCCTTCAGAGGTCGCTCGCTGAAGACTCTCCCACCCGAGCGGCTGCCTTGTTTGTTTATGGTCGGTCCCGTGCGCCAGACAAGATTACCGTATCGGCGGAAACAGGCCGGGATATAAACGTCTAGGAGGAGGACGGGGGGGGGGCGATGCAGGTTAACGGGCTCCAGTTGGGTTCACGCGAAGCCCCGGAGCCTCCCCACGGTCCTTGTGTGTCTGTCCCGGGTCAGGGTGGGAGAGAGCGCGAGCAGCCGCGCCTAGCCATCCGGGATTGGTGCTCCGTTTCCAGCCCGTCGCGGCTCGCTCGCTCTTCGCTGTGTTAAGCTCCTTGCTTCGACCTCACGGTACCGCGATATTTGCGCGTCCTCTCGGGAAGCAGTGCCTTTATTGAACCCTCAGTGCAGTCTTTTCGGGCTCACGACCACCCCGAATACATCACGGTGCTCCCCTCCCGTTGATTTTTTTTTCTCCTTTCGATCCTTGCGCGCGCCCCCAGTTTCCCGTCCCCTCTCTCCTGAATCCGTGAGTGAGCGCGAGCTGCAGGAAATGCGCAAAACGCGTCACCCGCGCTGCCGGGCTCTTGCGCCGGATGAGAGAGAGAGAGGGAGAGAGAGAGGGAGATAGTGTGTGTGCGTGCAGATGGAAGAGGTGTGTGTTTTGTTTTTTTTTTTTGGAGCGCAGGAGACGAAGAGGGGGGATGGAATTCACCCGCAGGCATGGAGTGTGCGTGTGTGTCATGGCCAGACAGCCAATAGAGCCAGTCCATCAGTCAGTCCTTATGCATGGTCACAGACAGCCTACACACACACACACACACACACACACACACACGGAGAAACGGAAGAAACACAGCAGATGTTATATCGACACCGTTACAAATGGCTGCAATAGTGTTTTAAAACATGACAAAATCTAGTTTCCATACTCGCCTCTTTAGTAATTCAGTCACACTTTAAGTTGCAATAAGAATATGAAAGAGGTATGATGGCGTTTTGGGCAGCAGTGAGTGTTCAGGGTTTGACCGGAAGACACAAAACTGCAGAAACTTCCCCAGGAACCCCTGTCTGTATCAATTTGCACGGTAGGCCATTTAAGACACCTTATATACCTGTATTACCACATACCTGTAACTTCCTGTACATGTATGGATATTTACTCACCTGTTTATATAGAGTCATGTCAGTTTTATTTATAGTGTCCAAAATCATAGATCACAAACATCTCTCAATATAAACTGAACAGTATTATCCTTATAAAGGTAGAATTTATGCCTGAGCTGCTGCATTGCATTGCCTTAGATTTAAGATTTAAAATGGCCACTCTGTATATTTACATGCAATTGTAGGTTTTAGTTCTTTTTATAAGGAAGAGTAGCTGTTGCAATGTGGACATTCAAATAAATAAACACATTTTACATACATTTATTATTTTACATTTATTTTTCTTTTACCCTGATCATGCTTGCAATTTGCACTTGATTTTTTTTAAATGTATTTATTTATTTATGTTTGTTTAATTACACTTAGGTTTTAATCTGTTGCCTTATGTGAAGTGATTTATAGCCTAGTTTTTGAAATATGCTGCACTTATTATTATTATTTTTTTTTTATCAATAACATACATGTGAAACATCCATGGTAGTCATCCGCCCAGTCCCTGCTTGTTTTGTTGCTTCGCTGGTTGATTGGTCACAGCCATAATGAGTGACAAGTGGGTCGTCATGGCAACTGTCACTCACCATCACGGACTGTGATGTGAATGTCCTCACACGTCTTTAGTCACATACGCAGGCACACATGAATGAATGAATGCACGAATGAATGAATGAATGAATGAATGAATGAATGAATGACCGGGCCTGTTGAGCGTGCATCTGCCAGTTAACAACACATAAATCTGCCGGGCCCTCTGACAGGCATCGTTTAGCCCTCATCTAATGCACCTTCAAACTGCCACTGGCAGTCCCGCCCTCACCCAGGCAAAGAGCAGATACTCGGCCACGTAAACCCCACTGGCTTTCTGATGCCATGGCCCGCTCACTGGTCCAGTGCAGAATCACATGAAAAACCTTTTGCACTCATGTTGTGGACACTTGAAAATGCGTGAGCGAATTTATCAAAACATGTTTGGCTTCAAATCTCACAATTAGGATCAGAATAAAGCAGCAGACAATGGAAATTAATTATGAGTACAAGTACAAGTAACTCAAAACTTTACTTAAGTAAATGTACTTAGTTACTTTCCACCACTGTAAGAAGCAGAGGTTTAACTTGAGTGAAAAGAAGAGATTGAGCACTTCAGTCCAGACACTGCATCAGTCCTGGCCAGGTGCGCCACCTGCTGGCGTGCGCGACGTATGGCCGTGTTGATAAAGCTTCCAGGACGTGACGCCTGGGAACGCTGTGTTCAAGTGCTCCTCGTAAATGAATGTTTCACAAGTATTCATGTCCTTTACTTCAGTGAAAGTATTGGTTACAAGTAGGAGTCATGCAGTGAAAATAAATAAATACAAGCACACCAGAAAAATTTTAGAGCACAACTAGTTTTATTTTTAACAATATGTTTGCATCAACTGTTTTATAGGCAAAAACTTAAATGAAATAAGTACCTTTGAGTGAAAAGTACAATGTTTATCTGTGAAGTAGAGTGGACGTATAAGAAGTAATATAGTAAGTAATAAATAAGTAAGTAAGTAAATAATATAAACCTCAAATACTGAAGTAAACTGTGCCTGAAAACTGTACCTCAAAAAATTCACTTGGTCACTTCTCACAGCTGTAAATGGGAAGGAGGATTTCTTGACTGGGGAACTCACCTTAATTTATTAATTTAAAGAAGAAGAAGCAGCTTCGAGGCCTCGAACTAAGCCAGTACAGCGACATCTGGTGGTTTGCATAACTTATTCCAGCTCTACAAGACGGGCTAGAGCACACATACTGGACAGCATAATAACGTAGCACCCGCAGGGCATGAAGGAAACCCTTCCCACACGACAAAGTTCCTTTTTTTTTGTTTAATGATATAAAAGTAATCACACAACTGTTTGTAATGTTTGATCATGACTGCGAGCCACGTTGTTGAGGTTCACGGCTGGGAGACTCTGCAGACTAGGAAGTTCGTGCCCGTGGTTGTTATTGGCTTTGTCCTCCCTGGGTCCTTTGCTTCTACATTTTGCTGCTTTTCTTATCCTCATATCAACTAGTTATCTAGTGATATGTACACACACACACACACACACACACACACACACACACACACACACATATATATAGATATAGATATATAGATGGTTGATTGTAGTTGATTGTAGTGTTGATTAGTTCAGTCCAAGCACACACTGGACAAGTCGTAGTGGATGAAGATTTCAGATCTTTACCATAATAGCGAGGTGAATTCTGAGATGGCATTAACATAATACATGGATGGTGGTATTTTAAAAAATGGGTGGGCACAATAACAGTCATAAATTAAATAATTTTATTTATATATAAAATACCAAAACATTTTTTCAGCAGGAAATTGAACATAAAGTATGACATATCATCACAAACAGAACGAACTCTGTGAACTTTAAGTAGAAGTGAAGGTAACGAAGCAAATAATAATAATAATAATAAACATACAAACAGCCAGAAAGGGAGGTAGACTTCAGTGTGCACTGATTGTCTAAAGCAGTGGACATCCCAGGGTCCTTCAGGGGCTGCTAAAGAAACAACTAGTTCTGCTTGAAAAAAAATAAATGACACATAATTAGAGAAAATAAGAGTGATTAACTCCTCCTATGTCGGGTCCCTGAGTTAAAGTCCAACAGGGCTCCACAGTTTGATGTCTGTTCAATTAGGCTGATGGTGTAAGATGGGTCAACAGATGTTGCCTGTTACCATCCGGTGATGTAGTTCGAAATCAAAAATGTGGGTCTGACCTGCGGCTGGTGATCACCAGAGCACCTCAAACCAACACCACATACAGAATTATTTTTCTCTTATATGCTCACAAGACAAAAGATGCATTTACATTGTCTGTTTGATGGTGTGGGGTAATGTTTAGGATTAAGCTGTTTTATGCCCTGAAAATGTATTGCCACGTAAACCATCCTCCTCTCTCCAGTAATCCTCGGCAGACCGTCACAGGCTTCCAAAGGTCCATTTCACAGATGAAATGTCTCAGACATCCAAATCAGAGTCACTGTCCGTTACTGAGAGAAGGGTTTGTCCATCCGTGCGCTCTGCGCTCCCATCTGGACTGCACTCTCCTCCACTAAGTGCATGTGCACTGTCTGGACACATCCGATGGTGCTGCAACCTGAAAATAAAGAGAAGACGAGGAGATGTTAAACCAAAGTGTAGAAATGCATTTTACCAAAATGAATTAAAACACAAGTTAAAATTACAGATCAAAACTTCTAGTATTGTTTCATTATTGTAAAAAAAAAAAAAAAAAAAAAAAACTCCTAACAAACTCAAATAAAAAATCTTAGAAAGAAATCTTCTGTCAAAGTATAAAAACAAATTATCTCTGTCTTTATCTACTTGGAGCCTTTGCATGCATGGTGAGCAATTTGCAGCCATTCATGCACGTTTTGCCTTCGCCATCAGGATGGTTGACCCACACACTGACCCAGAAGCAAATTATAGTGAGAGAAAGGGGAAGAAAGATCAACCAGGTTACACTGACAGAGGGAAAACAAATACCTACAAGCTTGAATAGCAGTGCGCTTTTACGCATGAATGGCCCTTTTACGCACAAACTTGGCTGCCTGTGGAGAAGAAATTACTTCAACTAGTGAGTGAATAATAGGACCAAGCAGGTGAATGATCTATAAAGAGAAATTCTGGACACATAGAGTTGCCTAAATTTTAACATTTTGACTTTTAATACCATAGCTCCATTAGCCTTCTCCCGCGTGCAATACGCGCAAGCTTCTTCCTGCTCCCAGTAAGTTGCCAGCTGAGACACTCAATGGACACATTTCAAGTAAAAGTCACTGACCTGTTTTTTGCTGCTGCCGCCCGGTCTCTCTGTCTCCGGTTTTTGAACCAGTTCCCAACCTGAGTCGGTGTCAGTCCGGTGGCGTGCGCCAGCTCCCGCTTCTTCCCAGGGTTAGGGTACGGGTCCTGCAGGTACCACTCTCTAAGCAGGCCCCGTGTGCGCTCCTTGAAACAGTGAGTTTTCTGCTCTCCGTCCCAGATGGTCCTCGGTAACGGGAACTTCTTCCTCACGCGGTATTTGTCAACCGGTCCGAGCGGCCGCCCCCGGAGCTTCTCTGCCTCCCGGTAGTGAGCTTCGAGCCACATCGCCTGTAGTTTACCGTGTGAGGCACGCGTAAAGCGGTGCGTCTCCAGGATGTGATACAGCTCGCGGAAGCTCCCGGTGTGATAGGCCACCACGGCGCGAGCCCGCTGCACGGACTCGTGCTCAGAGATGGAGTCACGGCCGTCTGCGGTCACCGGGAGTGACCAGAGGAAGCGGGCCAGCCGCTCGATGTCTCCGGTCTCCTCCAGGGTCTCACATACGCTGGCGATCTGCGCCGCAGAGAAGCACAGTCCCGGAAAAGCCATAGGAGGAGAGGCAGAGGGAGGGTCCTCCGGGGAGCGGGAGCGGGCCAGGATAGGGGCCCCATCCACGAAGTGCGGCAGGAGGAGACGGGAGGCTGAGAAAAAGTCCAGAGGCGATCTGAAAACCATCTGGATGGAAGTGAGTGAAGCTCGAGAGGAGACGAAGTGTGTTTCGGAAACAGTCTGACAGAAATCTAGTGAAGTCTGACTCTTTAGCTCACCTGGGAGTCAGGGAGGGGCCCTGAATCTGACTCCTGATTGGACACTCTGGAGCTTATGCGGGCTTGTCAAGGCAGCACTGTCAATCAAACAGAGGATTTATCTCCCTCTTTTTATGCACAAGCTGGACCCATAAAGTCCCGTCTGAACTGCCTTTCTAATGTTAAGTATTTCATAAAACAGGAAACAGATGGGTTGCCAAATAAGTAAGTAAATAAATAAATATGGGCTACTTACCCGCTTTTTCCGGAGCTCGGAAACACATGAAAGGCTCTCTGAAAATGACTGATGAAGATGTATCAGACAGTAAATTCAAATAAATCAGTGCAAGCTAATCGAAAAGCGCATCATTAACACATAAAACCGTCAGAACTGGCACCACAGTTGCACATTTTAATTGTAGCTCAGTTTTCAGTTCAGCAGGCTTTGTGTGATCCAGAAGCCTCCAGACAGATAGAGAGGCACATAAAACAGAGCTCCTGATGAATCATGAAGGGAAAAAGTGGGTCCAGATAATTAGAAAAACATATCTGCATCCTCAACTAATTAATAGTATTTGATTTAGTTAAAACCACTACCTGGTGCAAAGACAAAAAAAAGTGATGTAATCACGTGAACTTGGATTTAACACTACAGACCTGTTAAAGAGGACAGAACTGATTAAAAACCATGGGTGTCTTAAGCAGGATAAATGATGATGATGGAAAAAGAGAGTATTTGGAAATGAGTGCCTGACCAAACTGGACTGAACTAAACTGACATCACTGTCTTGCTATCAACTAAATCTCATAACCTCTCTGGTCCTGCCAGTAAGCTGCTTGCATCATTAATAGCAGTAACGATGATGGTGCCCGGTGTGATTGGAAATCTCACCCAGACCTGAAAGCGTATGTTTCTCTAAGTGGTCTCCCGCCACTCTAATCACTTTTCTGTTCTCTAATATCCATAAGTTCAGAGATACTAAGCCGCGCTCCAGCTCCATTCTGTTACCTTGGATTAACATCAGACCTATAAGGCCTGCTAACATTAGTCTAATAGAGCAGCATATTCAATCAACATTAACACATTTTGGTTGCCCTGGGCCATATGCTTTGGAGTGTGGCACCCTTTGTGCAGCTCCAGGGTGTGTGTGTGTGTGTGTGTGTGTGTGTGTGTGTGTGTGTGTGTGTGTGTGTGTGTGTGTGTGTGTGTGTGT
>JBBMJY010000014.1:12880079-12908160 GCA_037833715.1 Toxotes lorentzi | reverse complement strand
TGTGTGTGTGTGTGTGTGTGTGTGTGTGTGTGTGTGTGTGTGTGTGTGTGTGTGTGTGTGTGTGTGTGTAAAGCAGCACATGTGTGGAATCTGAATATAAAAGTAGATAGTTTTGGTTCACCAAAACAAAATAACTTAACCAAAACATCGAGAAAGAAAAACAAAAATAAAAACAAAAACATTATTTTATACACAAACACTCCAAATGCCCTGGTGCAGATGTGTTGGGCGTGAAAAAAGGGGGTCACCCAGCTTAAAAGGGTTAATGCCAATTACCCCAAGAGACAGATGTCCCTACAGGGTTGTGTGTGAGGAGCTGTGTGCCAGTTTTTCACCCTGGATCATGCATATGGTTCGTGCTTGTCAATGCAATCTCTGCTATCTTTATAAAATCAAGTGAAATTAGGTTTACGATAACAACAAGGAAAATAATAACGATTATTATTATTAGCAAGAATGGGCTTCGATACTGAAGTCTGAGTCCATCAGGCAGGTCACTGCACTGTTGAGGTGCCCTGACAAAAGCTTTCTTTAGTTTTAAACTCAACTGTGGGAACAGTCAACAAGTTCCAGCCTGAGGACCTCAGCCTGTGGGCAGGTTGAGAAGGAGGGAGTAATTCAGAGATACCATTTGTTAACCACGCGTCTGTGTGAGCTGAAAATGCTTCAACCTTAGTGGAAAATTTGCACCTATCATTCGGTGTTATTGATCTGCTACTTAAATGTACAGAGACAAGGACAAAAGAGCAAGACTTGAGGGAAATAACAGAAAGAACTGGAGTTTCTGGTGAGTTCAGACAAAGGTGATCTGAACGCAAACACACAGACAAACTCCTACACACTTGATCGGTGCGTTCTGATGCTAGCTTGCCTACAGCTAACGTCTGTTCTGCTGGTACATAACACTGGGTGAATAAACAGAAATGTTCCAGCGGTCAAATTCCTGAATCGAAGATTCACTTCACTTTGCGTCTGGACACTTCTTTAAATGAAAACCCACTGGAAATGAGCACATTAGGCAACATTGCCTCCATCACTTCTGATGGAGATTTGCGATTTGCAGCCAAGAAAGTTGTTTCAGTGTCAGTTTGTCTCAGTCACACACGCACATGCATTCGTACTGAGAAGCTCATCCTGTTCTACTTGAGATGCTTGAGTCCAGAGACGATCGCAGCATGTTTCTCTTCTCTGTGTTGTAACAGCAGAACAATGGACAAACACACACAGCAGCCTCTGAGCGACAGTCATGGCCAGGGCTCCTCCAAGTTGAAAAGACATTCTTCTCGTCGAAGCAGGAAGGACACACCAAGCACACTTGAGGAAATACACTTTAGGTGTGTGTGTGTGTGTATGCGTGTGTGTGTGGTGATGCGGGGGCGAGTGTGTCTTAATGGTGACAAGTAAGTTGATTCAGCTACATCTCCATTCAGCTACAGGGCAATTAGCAGGTAGGAGGAGAGAAAGCAGAGCCGGCTAAACGAAGGTGGATGACACCACCAGGGTGGCTGGAGGAGGAACAGTGTGAGGAAGTGAATCACCTCTGCGGCTCCTTAACAAAAGCCCTGCTCCTAATTAACCTCTCCACAACTTAACACTGACCTCTTAAGCCCTGAAACTTTAACCCCCTCACCCTGTCTCATGGAAGAGGGCGTACAACCACTAATCACTTCCTGAGTCTTTGTTGTGCTTTTGTGCTCTTGCAGGGCTCCAGTAGAGTCTGGTGCACAATGGTACCCCAAAAAACAAGGGAGGTGGGGGGTAAAGTGTAGCAGGCTGAGAGGGATGAAAATGAAGACGAGGAGAGAGTGGGAGGACAGTACTTTTTCTAACCTGATCCCAGACGATCAGACCATCAGTCAATCAATTAGCCGGTCACCTGAAAAGTAATCTATAGCAGTTGTGATCCCCATCCCCTAAAAGCTAACTAACACCTTTTATCTTGTTTTAACTGAACTGAAAAAAATAAGTGACATATTGTTGGTCTTCTGAAGACCCTAACCTGAAGTCCTAGTTCATGTTAGGGTTGGGCATGAATTGGTTATGGTTAAGTTTACAAACAAGGATAGCTGCACAAACCTCTCTCTCTCTCTCTCTCTGTGTGTGTGTGTGTGTGTGTGTGTGTGTGTGTGTGTGTGGTCACCATTTGACCACATCTTGACCTATGACACAAAAAGCTGTGGACAGGTACTCCAGTAACTGTACCTGAGCAGCTAATCCTGCACCCTGATTGGTTTGCAACCCAATACATCCAAGTTAATCCTGCTGTTTAGAATTGGTGCAGCTGTGTGAGCACTGAAACAATTGGAGAGGGGAGAAGTTTTTGCAAAAAACAAAAACACAAACAAACATCTGTAAACATATAACCAGGTCTGTGCCACACAAACACACACAGATGCCCGCAAATAAGCACCTACGCATGACAGATGGGTGACACAAACATTAAAGCACAAACACCTTACAGATATGAATAAACAAAATAATCTGATAATTTGACTAATAATTCCTCTGCTACGCTGCTTTCCTTTAAACCTATAGATCCGACCAGCTGGGCCAGATGTAAAGGCAGTAATTACACCATTATCCTGTGTGTTGTTAGTGTCATCTCACCACTCGGGGTGTTTTTAATTAATAGCTCGAATGAGACAAACAAACACCAGCGGGCAAAAATACAAACAGCTGGAGACTCAACAAACGTCTGGCTGTTAGGTTTTCCATGGCAGACACATGTGCATACACACACACACACACACACACACACACACACACACACACACACACACACACACACATACTGCACTCAAATGCACAGCTAATTCATTAACATCTTCCAATTACCCATATTCACGCAAACACTGAAGCTCCGAGAAGAAAATGAAGAGAATGAGCCAGATTCAACTTCTTAATTTCCTATAATTGTAGAAAGATTTGGTGTGAACTCCGTCAACCTGGGGTGTCTAATAAATCTAGAAGAGCAATAAAAGAAATAAATCGTTTTGCAGAATAAAGGTAGTTTGTCAAGGTGTTGAGTCAGCAATAGCACTTTAAGATTATTCAGCCATTCAAGCAGCAATTTTTTTTTTACATGTACTTCAACACAATACATGCACGGTTTTGTCAAGGAAATCTCCCGTATTATAAAGTACATGTTGCTAAATTTGTTAAAGACTATGAAGGTCTCCCTCTGAAAATGATTTAAATTGGCTTTCTTTATATTTGGACTCTCTGTGGTATGTTTTAAAATGCATGTCTGTATTATTTGCTGGGCTGAATCTGTGTGTGTTTTTGTTTCCTTCGGTGAGTGTGGTGATAAGTGTGTTTGGTAAAGGTTGTTTTAAGACTTAGGATTTCTTAAATAACAGACACCCAAATGGACAAAATAGATGTGCATGTTTCCACTACTGAAATTAAAAAAAGAAAGAGAGAATGAAACGATTAGTTGGATGGTAGGAATAAATGTTGGAAGAGGTAGATGAAGGGAGAGCCTGATGAGAGATAAAAAAAAATGGGACAAGGATATAGGAATAAAGAAGCCAAGAGAGGATGAAATGAAATGAAGAATGAGTGAAAAGAGGTGGATGGCAAAAAAAAGGGAGGGTTTGCTCAGAGGGAGGGAGGGAGGCAGGGGGGAGAAAGGCTTGCCCCTGTCCTGTCTGGTGTGGCTGGGGGTAATCTGGTCTAATCTGCTGCATGTTAACCTATCTGAGCAGCAAGAGCCAGATTATCCCTCTAACAATGGCCACCCGCTCATCTGCTAAATTACTCCACTCAAAATCATATGCTGACACACACAAATATACAGGCACAAGTACACACACATCCCTCAGGCTCAGACGCGCACACACAGATTTCAAGGAGCCATCAGTATTTATATTTCACCGTGTATGAATATTGCACTCCCCTGAGCTCTCATTTGAAGCGTTACAATCAAACTCAGCAAAGAGGTGTCTTGTTTGAAACCTGACGTCTGTGCAGAATCACCCGGTCACCACTTCCCTCACCCCAAGGTTACAGCCACGGGCAGAAAATGCTTCGCTCTGAAAAGACAAGAGTAGGCGGAAGAAGAAGAACTCGAGTGAAAGCATGGGAACAGGTGAAAGAAGAAGAAGAAGAAGAAGAAGAAGAGAAGGAGACCAACAGCGAGGAGAAAGAGAAGCATCACTAGCATCTTCGTTCCTGCTAACAAAGCAATTCAGCTGTTGGTTTTTCTTTTTGACCAAGTTCTTTAGCGCGTCAGGGTCAGTCTGAGAGCACAACACTGGCACTGAACACCTTCGCTGTCCTTTCAGAGGAATGAATAAACGCAATAAAACAGAAATATATAAATATTGTAACACGGAGCATGATCTGCGTGCCAAACACATGGCCCCAGTAAATGGAGTTCACTGCATTACCAAAAGCTGCAGCTTTTTTTTTTCAATAGCTCTGGGTTATAGGTTGTGAACTGAGAAGCTCTGAGGTTTTCACAGGAGCTGCTATCAATAAAAATAAGAAGAGAAAGAGGGAAATAAAAAAAGAGGCAGGAGGGAAAAGTAGTAAACAAGAGTCTGCAGCCATGCTAGCATCTCTGCGAGGCTGTGCGTAGGAACAGGAATGCTAACATCTGCTCACGGTGAAAACCTTTACAGGGTGATGTTTAGTAGGTATCACGATTTACATGTTCATCAGCTTAGTTTAGCGTGTTAGCATGCTAACATTAACACAATTTACAGCTGAAGCTCATGGGGAATGTCATTAGCTCACAGCTATTTGCTCATAAACCAAAGTACTGGATAGTGCTAAATGTTAAAGTTAAGGGATCAACTATCTTAGCTGGACTCATCCTCTGGGGACAAGGAA
The DNA here is from genome assembly GCA_037833715.1 of Toxotes lorentzi. Lineage (NCBI taxonomy): Eukaryota > Metazoa > Chordata > Actinopteri > Toxotidae > Toxotes > Toxotes lorentzi. The sequence goes on along the minus strand of JBBMJY010000014.1, from coordinate 12,903,324 downwards.
TTTGCACCACATTTCATGGAAGTCTGTCATTTCATGGAAGACAATTGACTCAAAACCCACAAATGTCAACCTCATGGCAGTGCTAAGGGGAAAGTCAAGACACCACTAGATTAGTGTTCTTTGCTTGTACTTAAGGATTCATCCCCTGGGAACCATGAATGTTTGCACAAAATTTAATGGTATTACATTAAACAGTTGTTGAGATATTTCAGTCCTGAGTGACCGAGCGACCGACACTGCCTTGCACACAGCCACAATCCCAAATTTGGAAAGAAAGATGTATGTTCAACAGAAAACACAGAGGCGGTACCTCTGTTGCTTTATGTCATATAGTTCTGTAAAAACAAATTAAAGTTTAAGAGATTAAAGATGAAGCGAGCAGGGGAACACAAACAGTTTTAACAGGTCAGTGTCTATTGTTTTGTAGTATCAGGCTTAAAGTGGATTCGGCGGGTGGATCGGTGAGAGGGTGCACTCCATACCCCACCATCATCAAATTAAATTCACCCCCCCCACGAACACACACACAAACATCATACACACCACCGCCACAATATATTTGGATCGCTCATTCACACTCTAACACACATGTCCTGCAATCCCATAATCCCACTCCAGATTGAGAACACCTTTAAGATACGATGTGATTATGATTAGGGATTATGATCAAATAATGACAGAGTGACAGATTAGACAGGGGTTGTGTGTGTGAGTTTGTGTGTATATGTGTGGAGGGGAGATAAGGTGGTGTCAGTGCAGCACATACAATCATTTATGAATATTTTGTCTTTCTCTGCACAGTATTTTGTCTTTATTTGATATTTGTAATGTGAAGAGGAGCAGAAATATTAGAAAATTTTAAAAAAGGCAAATCTGCGTGTGAAGTGCATAATTTTGTCCTCTAATAATAGAAATTGCAAGACTGGATCTCTACCAAAATCAAATATTCCTCAACACAGCGCATGTCCAACTAATAAACCTCGTGAAAATAAGACTTTGAGATTTCCTGCTGAAAGGCACACAAAGTCCCTCTCTCACTGTGTACATGTTAGTGTGTATTTTTGTCTTGGACTGTGCGGTGAGATTAATTTGTCAGCTGCTGTTTCCATCATCAAGGCTGAACTGCAACAGCGATTTATATCTCTTTATCATACGGTCTTTTGTAGCAGCCATAAACTTCAGATGCTTTTACATTTTGCTGGTTTTTAAACCCTGGTGCTAAGAAAAACTATTTTTAATTTTAGCTATTTTTTTTATGCCTAGATGACTATTACATTTTAATTAATTTTTTTCTACTAATCGCTGCTATAGACTAGTTCATATCTGAAGGTTTGTGTATATTATGTTCCAGGATCATGTGCAATAATCCAGTGTTCATTTGTTCTGTTTTTATTTAGTTTTTCTGTTTGTGTGTATATATACACCTTATCCCTATTGAGAATTTTCCTTTACATACTGTTTTGAATACTGTTTTATGCACACTGTTCGTTTAATTCTTCTTTGTTTGACAGTGGTTAGTGGACTTTAGATGAAACGGGTAACAAAGGGTGAGAAAGGGTCAATGATATGCAACTGAGGCCCCCGGCCGAATTTGAACTGGGGACACTGCAACGACATTGTGCTATGCACCTTAACCATGCATTTGTAGACTTGTTACATACTTGTTTTATAACATCATAAGTAGTTACTTATTTTTATCCTTCTACGATATCTGCACAATTTTTCCTTTTAAAGTTTGAAAGTTTTGGACAATTTTTTTGTCTGTATTACTTTCTCCCAGGGGATTAGTAAACCCTCACTGTAACACAATTCATCCTATAAAAAGGAAGGAATAACAAACATGAGACAAAGCAAGCTAAGACTGTTGAAAACAGAAAGCATGTAGTCTGCTGCTTTCTGTATAACTGATAACCCAGTCACGTTTGTTTGTAAATCTGTTCCGACAGTGACAGAAACATCAGCAGATCACGCAGATGTTGACAGCCTCCATGAATCTGCACCGGCATACACAAAGATCAAGGAAAGACATGACTTCTCTTATTAAAATATGCAGCCACCACTGGGTCCTTGGCAGGTATTTTATTTCATATATAGACGCTTTCTGTAATCAAATGTGAGTGCAATCAAACAACAGCAATACAAACATTACCAATGCAGTCTGACAACCAGGAACAGGTTAAAACAGGGAGTTCACTCACTCTACACAGCGAGCAGCTAGTAACCTCATGGACAACATTAAAAAAAAAAAAAAAAAAAGTTCCTCTGTCAGGACAGTCCGCCGTCATGTGTACCTCCAACCGTGATGGTGAGGAGAGAGGTGGGGAAGCCTGTTTGATCCCCACCCTCCTACCCTAACCTCTCCTCCTACAGGAAGTCCAACCAGTGATAAAACAGCATCCCAACCCGACCCACCACCCTGCCTCCATGAGTCCAACTTGCACTCGGCTCTTCAGTAAACTAAACAACCTCCCATTTCCCCATAATCATTATCATCGTCATCATCCTAATAATATCAGCAAAGAAAAAAAAGAGGAAAAAAAAAATCAAAATCATTTACACTTCTCACACGGCAGGAGCCAATCAGAGCCCAGAGGTCCTTTCGGTTCAGTCAGTCTCAACCAATGGCTGTCCATCCGGGTCGACTAGAACACCACGTAGCTGTACATGTAGAACCAAAGTCCTCATGCAGTGCCCTGCGAAGATGGCACATCACATACGTGCACAGGTGGAAGTGGGGGTGGATGGGGTGGGGTTGTGTCTGTGCGTGTTAGAGAGAGAGTGTGTGTGTGTCTCTTTTAAGAGGGGAGAAGCAAGGGTGTTAGGCAATTATCAGACCCAGGAGAACACAAAAAAAACGAAAAAAAAACATCCAGGAGAAGAAGAATTACATACAAAGTCTTTATCCACCAACTGTCTTCTCTTGGCCCTCCTCGAAACACTCACAAACTCCAGTCTCGCACATACAAACACACACACACATTATAGGTCCTCATGTCATTGTGAAAGTCAGATGTTCAAGGTCAACATTCAAGAAAAAAAAAAAACACCTCAATGGTAAAAATCATCTCTACCATCACAATGCTTCAGTTCATAAAATCTTGACGTCTGAAAAGTGATTTTGTTTTTCCTCCAGGTTTAAAGCAGTATGCGTGTGTGTGTAGTTGTCATTTGTCGTCTTTGTCCCACTGCTGCACACACACACACATGCACAACCAACATACGCACACTCACACACTCCAACACACACCACATGTCCTCTTTTTTAGTGGAGAAAGACATGGCGCAATGGAGAAACACTCCTCCTCTGGGCGGACGCACCGATCACCAGGAGGAGACGGGGGGTCGTTGCCACGGCTACCAGGGGTCCTCAAGCTCACCGGCATTCTGGGTGAGTAAAAAGGAAAAGAGATGGAGAGAGGTGCGTTAGCTTTTTGTGTTGCTGCGTCCTCCACTGAACACAGTAGTTAACATACAGCTCCTGATGCCTGAAATGATGGCAAATTTTGAACCTCACTGCCCTCTTTTATCTACTCGAATGAATGGATAATGGTGAAAGACAGTAAGATTCCCCTGCCCAGCCTGTGCGTTAACACAACCAGAACCCAGACCTCTGATGACTCACCTTGCAGAGAATCACGAGGCCAACTGTCAAGACTGAAAAACAGGGGAGAAATGGAGAGAATGGAGTCCCTATAAGTCTACGCAGCTTCCCTCCCGCTCGTCGCCGCCAGCTCAAGCAATGCAACGGCAGACGCTTATTTTGTTTGATATGTTTCAAACCTGAGAGTTGCTGTTGTTTTAAAGAAGACAACAGATCAAAATTTCGTTAAACAGCTGACATGAAATTACAAGTCTAGGCTGGAGCTAAAAGCCGACAGAGGAGGGCACGGAAGGTGAGGGTTTATTTTCTGCTTGAGCTGTTCCCAAAACCTTCACAGCCTACACAGAAACATATACAACACATAAAATATTGTAAGGACACTGAAAGATGCATCTAAACGTTTGAGGGGTTGGTCTTGTATCAAATGCCACCATACTATCTTCGGCTCTGAAAGGGATTCAGACATGCGATTCATTTCGAATGGAGAAATATGGCTTTTTTTCTGCTTTTTGAGTTCCTAATCACATCTCTGATTTACACATTTGCAAGGTGACTCATTTGGTACAAAAGACAGAGAAGACAGAAGAAACACAGCTGTACAGCCAGTTTACACTCAGAGACACTCATACATTTGACACAAAATCATAGCATTATACCTCAAATCATTTTTATTTGTTCATTTGTCATTTTTAACTGTGGGACAGATTTGGCCCACGCAACCCCATATGCACACACGCGCACACACACGCACGCATGCACACGCACACGCACGCGCACGCACGCACGCACGCACGCACGCACGCACACACACACACACACACGCACACACACACACACACACACACACACACAGTGTTTAGTGTAACCTCACTTCTGATAGTTAAGTGCCTTAGATATTGTAAAAGATAAGTGCAGTGCATGCATTACCAGAGTCATTGGGTACAGGGCATTATACAGACTCCCTCTACCTGTTTTCAAAGAGGAAGAATAAACACTGTAGCTCCAGCAGTCTGTTTGAATCAACCTCCATAATGAGGTAAGAGTTTGAGATTGTGTCATTTTCAAATACGTCATAACCTGTGAGGAATCAAATATGCGGTATATGGGAGTTTTATGAATCTGTGAAAGTCATAAAACCACAGATAATACCAGCATCTGGCAGCATGAGCTGTGGGAAATTAGTGAAAAAGGAAGAAAAACACAAAAAAAAAAAACAGGTATATTAATACTTCAACTATAGTTTGAACTGATTACAGATACACAACCATCTCATATAAAACACATTCACTGTTGTCCCGGTGTAACAGATTGTACAGGTGCTAAATCAAGCGTTTAAGTGTACTGGGTACAGTCAGCCATGTCATTATAGCAGAGTGGCTTTAGAGATAGTAATTGGTTGGCCGAGACGAGAGGTGCAGTGCGTTCAGCAGTTGTTGGATGGTTTGATATTTGGAAGAAGTATTTGTGGTCCCAAACCCCCAACTAGTGCCATCATCAGGTCAAATATTCCACTAGTCTGATGTTTCATCTCATGACAGAATACCTCTAAGATTCATAACAGCACCCGTCAGCCCCGGCTGTCTTACACATGAATGATAACATGCTAGCATGTTAACATGATAAATGTTACCATATCAGCAAAACAACAGGGCAAACATAGCATACTGAATGTTACCATGCTAACAAGTTAAATACTAAATGTCAGCATGTTAAAATTTTAGTTTAGCATATGCTAACATGTCAACTGCATGTATGTTTGACAATGTGTTAGCCTGAAGGTGTCGCCAGGTAAAAAGGCCATATTATCTAAAGCAAGCAAGCTAATTGTTTACAGACTAACCATAGCAAATCCAGTAGTAGATGTTTTACCATGCAAAGATTAGCATGTTAATATGACAACAGCAGCTCTGTTTGGGATGATCTCATCTGCTCCATTGGAGACAATCCCAGATGGTTCCCTTGAAAAGCTCAGGGAAACGTCTGTGTGCACACGTTTGAAAAATACAGTACAAAAAACCCCAAAACCTTCTGATAAAGCATAAATCTCACATTTGTGTTGCTTCAGTCGCCTCGCTGTGGCGAGTCAAGCTGTAACGGACTCATTACTTTCTCATTACTGTGAGAAGCGCAGTTGCAGCAGGTGTTTTTTTAAAACTGTAAAAAATGAGCCCATAGATCATCTATGCGAACAGCTCATTATGACCCATAGTTATGCTTTATTGTTAGCTGACCTCTGGCAGCCATACTAACTAATCTCAAGGAAGTACGACTCTGGACCCAGACCACAACCTTTCACTAAATGCAACCAAGTAGCCTTTGTGCCAAAACCTAACCAAACCATGACCATTTCACAGCCTTAACCATGTGTTTGTCACTGTCACCATGACAACATAGCAACGGTACAGCTGCCACCAGTACGCTTGGACAGGTTGTATTTTTATTATTACCACCATGACGGGGACAAAGGACCTATATGGTCGTTTTTGCACCTCAACGGCCAAAGGGGGCATTGTTGAGCTCATTCCACAATCAACAACAAACTTCAACAGGCAACATAAAGATTAGATTGATGGGTTGTTTTTTTTTAAGTATTTTCAAACTTTATCCTCCACAAAAGAGCCGCACAGCCGCTTCCCTGAGCTTTCCTACGCTCCCAATTCAGGATCTTCTCCCACGCTAAAGGAAACTGAGGAATTTTCTGAGCACTTTGGTTGCTTGGTACCACAATATGTTTTGGCCTCTTGACTGTAAATGACACATTTACATCCACCTGAATAACACCAAAAAGGAACAGATTCTAACCTCTTTGTGTGTGTGATTGTGAGGCAGTGTACTCATCTGTGGTGATGTGGAATCGGGGATATGTGGTGAGAGAGTGATTTAAATGAACTGTTGCTCAAACTAAAAATATACACCAACCCACACAAGCATCCCTCTGTGGTTAAACTGCCCAGTGATTTGAACAACCCAACATCGCTGAACACGCTGATAAATGGACTAACACTCAAGTATCGTCCTCTACCAAAATAACAAATTTCTGTAGTGATCATTGGTGTCTTTGCTTGGTCTCTCAAACTCATGCAGACACACATACACACACATACATACATAAACACAAAAGAGGGTGTTCTGAGTCTGTAGATGGAGTAGGCCTGGAGACACAGATGCAGTTCAGAGTGCCTCCACCCCGTTTCTTTGTCAGTTTGTCCACTGTAAGCAGGGGTGGGGGAATCAGCCAGAAGCCAACGCCGGTAAATGTAGGTCAGAGTGCAGCATAATTTTTTTTTTTTTTTTTGCTTCACCAGCCACTTTTGCACTTAACAATAATATGTTTTGATTCTTTGCCATTGTAAACATAGATCTGTGTGGTCAAGTAGTAAAAGTGGCTGGAAAGTTTGGGTAATCCAAGCCAAGGTCAGAGGACAAGGGAAACAAATCAGAAAGAGTCCTCATTAGGTAGATGGTACGTGTGTGGCTCAGACAGAACTTGAATTGACAAAGGGGCCATTTTTTATTTTGAACAAATTATTAAAACATTCATGAATAGCAATGGCAGCTGAGGCTGCAGGCGATGACAGAGCCGGATATGGCCAATGTGTCCATTCAAGTTCTGTGAAGAGGAGAGGTCATAGCACATCTGGGTAGAGCTCTGGGGTCAGACGGGTAGATAGACAGGTGGGTGGGTGGGTACGCGGGCAGGGTGTTCAATCAGAGGAGGGATCGGACTCAGGGGTGGCCGTATCTTGGCTGGCCTCCGGCTCTGCAGTGGCAGGTGAGGGCGGGGGCGAGGGGGGAGAGGGAGGGGAGGCGGACTGCTCCTGGCCGTCATTGCCATTGTCATCTGAGGTCCTGCTGCTCTCCCCTGCTCCCTCGGCAGCGCTCTCCCCCCGCAGGTGGTAGGCAGCCATGGACTCCTCCAGCACCGCACGGTACTGCCCCCGGTGGTGGAGGCGGAACTGCCGCAGAGCCTCCAGCAGATGAGCCGCCGTATTGCCACCTCCCTCCTCATTCTCCTCCTCTCCCCCCGCACAGGCCTGAGGTGACACGCCAGGGGTCAGACTCTGCAGGCACGCTCCATGGTCACACACACACACACACATACATACATACATCTAACAAGCAGTGGCACAATACTCACATCATTGTCACACAAATATCTACCACACACTAGTGTGACAATGTCAGAGACATTCTTACGCCAGTCGTGCAGGCCCATGCAAGCGCTACCTCTGACCCTGTGACCAACAACCCTTTGTGATATTCGCTGTATGGTGTAACAAAGAGGAGGGAGTTGGTCAGCACCCACACAGCCCAGAGAAAAGAGCCTGCAAGTCAAGACTCCACTGACATTAATATGACAAATACATTCAAGTGTCCTCGCGCATACACACACACCTCCAACATCACAGCCAGGCTCTTTAAAACCTGACAGTCAGAAAAATGACATTTGTAAAACTTGTAGCCATTTATATGTAAATTTTTATGACAGTATAAACAGAATTTTTGACTTATGAATCTAGAGGTGACATTGGTGTTCAGATCACACAGTTTTATTTTTCAGTGAACTGGTTGTAGCTGTATACACTTAAGGCCTTGTGAAGCAAGATTTTTTTTTTTAATCTTTCAAGAAAAAAACACGTCAATAACAGCAGCTTCAAGCACAAGTCTTTTTTGTTCTTCATGCCAGTGCTTGCCTGTGACTCTGAAGATTACTGCCATTCACTGATCAACATCAAGAACTATATATTTAACCCTATCTTTAAAAAAAAAATGGTATTAATTGAACGCAAATGTTGGAATATAATGGTTGGCTTATTCAATCGATTTACACGTGACAGACTTCCAATCATAAACTTCAGATGTTTTTAATTCAGGTTTGTGAAGCATTAAGTACTATGAGACTGCTGGTTTAAAGGGCTCATTGCTGAGGAGTTAAATAGGTTTATCAGGGTTTTGATATATATCCTGTTACAATAGTAAATACAAAATTGAAATTGACAGCACAGGCCTTCAGTGCATTTCAACATGGAATGCAGTGAACTGAGTTTCACTGAGCTTGCCGAGGCTATTCTGTGTGGCCTATCCTGCACCCTCTTTCACACATTCGTTTTCTCTCACTCTAACACATACACACAAAAGAGTGTCCTTGTCTGGGCTGGTGTGTGTTTATGAGGTCATATTGAAAGGGCGGGGTGAAAGGTTGAAGAGGTGAGGGGTTTAGAGAGAGATCAACTCACCCCTTCCTCTTCTCTGTGAGGGTTCAGCTTGTTGTACACCGCCTCGATCACACTGCGTCTGCAAACACATAAACAGCACACAGCTGGCTGATTAGAGGACAACTCCCGACATAATGTAAACAGTCTCTGCTCATTCTTTGTAAATGTATATTGATTGAGATAATGGAATCAAGATAGCAACCGAGTCAATACTTGAGTATCCGCTATTCATGTATAAAGAGACCACAGCATCTTTTTATTCATATGTATATTAAAGTGTTTTCATGAGCGTTATCTGCGTGTTTGTATGTTTTTAAGTGTACCTGTTGCTGCTTTGTGAATGAATCAAACTTACAGTTCTACACATGCAATTATGATTTATTAGAGTTCATTAGAGTGAAACTTTACAAGTTTCTAAAAAAAAAAAAAAAAATGTATTCATGTCTACATGACATGCAGTTAAATGTCCTGGTTGTGTATTTACTTGCTGGCCAGGCCGCCGCCAGGTGGAAGGTTGGGGATGTTCTCTGTGGCAATGCTCCTCAGGACAGACACCAGGTCAGGGACTCCCCCCTCCCCACAGTTTCCCAGTAGCTCTACACACAAACACAAAGATGACAAGGGGTCTGTGAGAGGTTGTGTTGTTGTATACTGAGAGAAGGTTATAGTCTGTTATAAACCCCCACTTTTCTCTGCAGAGGCAAATAAATCAACCATAGTAGTGGAAAAATCAGATACACCACTACTTGCCATTTGCAGCACCATGGGCTGTGTAGCAGACTGATTTCAAATATTTGGACTACTCTAAAGAATGTTTATTTTGACCTGGTTATGTACACAGAGACTGAGCACAGTATGTTGCCCCTTGTTTCACTTAACCTTTCTGAAAAACATTTTTGAGAAAGGCATCGAGAGACTGCTGCTGTTGAAAGAACAGTCCAGGCATTTAACTACCACTGAACAGTTAAATGTATAAAATAATCCAGCCCAAGTTTCAAAGACTTTTTTAAGTCTTTGTGACTCTTGTGTAATTTTAGATTAATGTAACTGCATCCTTCCGCCATGATAAATGCACACTGTCAGTCTATCATGTTTGTATGTGTGATTGCGTGGGTGTGCACTTGTGTCGAGCGTGCTGACCCTCAACACGGGTCTCCAGGTATTTATCCAATTCCTCTTCTTTCTTCACAGCCTCCTCAGAGATCTTGGGAGCTCCGGGTAAACACACCAACACCACACTCATATTGTCCCTGCTCCCCTGCACGATGAAGACAGGCAGAGACAGAACAAATACAGGGTAAAATGAAATCTATGGTATATGTTTATTGTGTAGTAAATATTTTTTTATCCAATTTTGACACAAATATGGTTTGAAAGATCAAAGCAATAATGGCAATATTTAGGTTAACTGACTTTGACTGTTACAAGCGTTAAAAAAAAAAAAAAAAAAAATCACTGGGAACCCATGCAGTCATAACGCTCCTTATGCTTCTTTAAAATAAAAAGGCAGCATTAGCATGTTGTTATTTATATTTCAACAATTCCTTCAGCGGCAGGACAGCTCAACCCCGGGCTGGAAGCCACATTAGACAGCATATTAGTTGGCGTTTACAGGGCACACAGCTCAGCTGCAGCCAGCAGACAGAGCTCTGGCCTTAAACCAATGGACAGTCATCTTGTTATTACCATGTAAAAGTCAATGTGGTTAGAGTAACTTTCTGTAAGTGTACGGTGTCACATACATCACAAAAGGCGGTGGCAGCAGAGGAGATTTATGACAGCGTGTGGCTGTTACTTGAGATAACCCATCCAGTAAGGTAAAAATAACCAGGCTGATGTGCACTTGTTGGTTGTTAGAGTACTCTAGGCACAGAAAATAAGTGATGCATGGAAGGGAAAAAGTCTGTAAGATGTGGACTCCCGGATGAGTTAAGCTCAGACAAAGAGGAATTGTTACTTTATCTCAGATCAATAGCTGAGAAGGCCAATGGACAGGGACTGATTTAAAAACAATAATGCATTATTCATCACCTGATTTATCTGATCACTCAGATGTTAAATTCAATTAAACTTTAGATCACTTTTCTTACATAGTGATGTAGTTATCCATCATTTACTACATCATATATTTTTTATAAGAAAAAGGCTTTTTTGTTTAAATGTTTATATTTTTCTCACATTTCAGAGTCAAAGGCAAGATCTGGAGTGATACAAACAAACAAAACTAAACCCTCTTTAGTAGCCACAAATTTAGCCAAAGCAAAGAGTATTTGTTAGTGTCACAGTAACCAGGACAACTGAGTCTTAGTCCTCAAAAACATGCATGAGTAAATCAAGTGTCTGAACTGATAAGTGAAGATTTACTTTACACATTCAAATCAGTATCACCAGGGGAAAAAAAACAGCGTGATCCCTTTCACAGTGATCCGTCAAGCTTTCTACTACTGCTTGCAACACAGCTCCTTCCAATGCTCCATCCCCATCAGACAGAGTAATATTTCATTTTTGTGTTTAACTTTTCATTTAAAACTCTCATCATAATTAACAAAAATCAAATTAAAACGGGACTCATAGCTGTAAAATTAAAGATGAGCTGAAAAGCAGGTAACTATGAAAACAATTTAAGTGTGAGAATATATGTTAAAAAAAAAAAAAAAAGCTTACCTTATGCAGACAGGTGTCCACCACTGAGTTACAGACCTTCTCCAGGTCATCACACACCAGGAGTCGTGAGCGGACAAACTCACACAGCTCCTCATTGGACATGACATCCCAGATTCCATCACATGCCAGCACCACAAACTCGTCTCCTTCAGCCGCTCGCTCCAACACACACACCTCGGGCTCAGGGCTCACCAGCTGCTCCGTGGGGCCCTTACCATCCACACATTTGTAGTCGTAGTCCCCCAGGGCCCGGGACACAGCCAGGGAGCCGTTTACCCTCTGGATCATGACTGAGCCGCCAGCGTTCTGGATGCGCTCCTTTTCACGGGGGTTGCAGGGCTTGTGGTCCTGGGTGGAGAAGCCCACTTTGCTGTCTCGACTCAGCACGGCCCGCGAATCACCGCAGTTAATGAAGTAGAGGTGGGTCGGGCTGAGCAACACACACACAGCCGTTGATCCGCTGCGATCCAGGCCCTGTCGCAGGTCAGTGAAGCCGCGCATGTACTCGTCAATGTTCAGGAAGCCCAAGCGGATGCCGTCCTTCACACCCTCCACAGAGCGGGGTCCTGAACCAAAGCCTGCCCCTCCGGATAAGATGTGTTCCAGCAGGTGGCCGGAGCAGTAGTTGGCCACCCGGGAGCCTGCATGGCCATCGTAGACAGCAAAGAAGGACCAGTCGGTGAGTCCATAGGGGAGACCCACCACAGCTGTGTGGGCATCCTCCATCTCCACCCGCCAGCCCTGCATGGAGCTCAGGCCATAACGCAGCCCATTGCCCTCACCATGGGCACTATGCTTCTCCGTCTTCGGCTTGTCCAGGAATGCACCCATTGCTGCCTATAGCTGGAGATTAATCAAGGAAAGAGAAGCAGGAGACAGAGAAACTGAATCATCACACCATCATCAGCAAGGGCAAAGAAGATAATCAATCCCTCAGCAAGTGACCAACTGATACTACCACATCAGTTTGTATGGGTTTTGTTCCACACTTTTAATAAATGTGGTTAGTTATTGTGATAGGAAAAATGAGAACTCAGAAGGAAGGAAGTGTTGCCTCACACAGGCAATTTTTCAGTTCAGTTTTTAAAGCAAAACTGACTCCTTCTGTCAGACCTACAGTTTATCAAAAGATCACATAATATTCTATAGTCTACAATAATATGCTTGGTCCTATAAATTCCTCTGTAAATCACTGTTTTTTTGTGTCTGTAGTTCAGTAGGCTGCTTCGTACTGTTATTACAGGGTACTTTTAATTACTTAATGAATGGTGAGAGCCAGAGATCCTGACAACAAGACAAAGATAGCAGAGGAGGAACCACAGAGCTGAGGATTACACTGCAGCTGTAAAGCTTCTTTGAGCACACACAGCCTCTATCACACTCAACACACGGTAACTAATACCATTAGTTAACTTACTGGCAGGGAAAAGAGTAACATTACTGAATCAGGGAAAGAAATCTAACTTGGGAGGGTTAATATTTGGTCTTTACTTAAACTTTGTCCACTCTTAACACCATACACTCTTTTTGATCATGAGAGATCACAATTGTGGGCTTAATTATTGGTGCTGATGTAGTCAGGCAGCATCAAGGGTGAAAACAGGCAGCGTTTTTTTTTGTCCCAAAACAATTTCTCTATGTCGGTGGAATGTGCAGGTTCAGGTAGTAGTGAGACAATTAAGATGCAGTCCAATAAGTCTAGTTTATGTGAAAATTCATGAATCTGAATGCTTATCAGACAGATTGAGTCTTGTGCTCTACCAACTAAGCTAACCAGGCGGCCCTATAATAAGTCATCTGTATCAAATCGGTGATCAGTATCACAGCTAGAGCTGAAAAGGATATTTAAAAAGAGACTTTAGACTATTCTACTTGATCCTCACAAGTCACCATTTCTGACGTTTTTGTTTGTTATCTACTAGTAACTGTACCTGAGCACACCGGCAGCAACTCCTGGACCTTACACTGGCCACAGTATTCAAACGCTCACTGCTATATCTCTGGCATTATTGACCTGCACTCTATTTTCCCATCACACCAATCAATTCTGACCTAAATGTCAGCAATTCCTGTAGTATGGAGCGACTCACGGTATGCATTGCTTGGCTGGGGCCTTAACACTCATGAGCGCCTCTTTTTTCAACATATTGATTTCTCGCTCTGCATTACCTCCCACATGAGCGCACACACGGCATGACAGGCGTGTGCCCAAAAAAGGCTGGTACATGCATGGAGTGACTACAGCTGGTTTCAGAGGAACGTGTATGTGTGTGTGTTTGTGTCTGCTCTGCGCATGTGTGCAGTGTCATAGCCTAAGTGCAAGAAAAAGGCGTTCTATAAATACGCCAGGCCGGTTTAGATTTCATGTCCAGGGTGGGGCAGTGGGCCACGCCATTCACATTTCTATTGCTTTCCTGCTAAATGATTATATCACCAGAATTCCCTCTATCAAGATCTCACTTCCACCACCAGCTACTGAGACTCAAAAGTAGCCTATATGGTCATGTATGGTAAGAAAGCGCTTTCACATATGTGTGTGAGAGAGAGAGAAATCTGTTATGTTCACCAGCAGTGATTCTCTAAAAATAAAACAAACACACGGCCATTGCCTAGCAACCACCCACCCTGCAGTGCAAACATCCAGGCTAGGCTTCATTCAACGACATCCCCCTCTCTATGTCTCCCTCTCACTTGCTCTACACACACACACACACACACACACACACTCCCAGCCGCCTGGTAGAGAGAGGAAAGGGGAGTTGCATCATCCATCCATTAAAAGAGTCACAGCAGCGAGACCCTGAAAGGAGACATGCAGACTGCAAGAACACATGCAGACACTATGAGATTTCACTGGCTGACTACAGTACAATAGACTGCTGGCAATAACACACATGTGAGTGTGTACACACACGAAAAAGCCTAGAAAATATCTCCACTGACATATCCACACTGAAACCAGGAACTCTCAACCACTTAACCCCCTCAACACTGCTGTCACCGTGCTGTGATCGCAGGTCAAAACCAACACCCCCGATGCGAAGACCCGTGTCTGCCAAAAAAACCACTGGCTACGAAGAGGGAAGAGGAAGGTCTGGGATTACATAATGCTGCAGAGAGCCTGAGAGCTGCTTTGAAAGCAGGCATACTCGCACAAAACAGTTAATGCTATCCTAGAAGGAAGTTTAACACACAGCTTCCAGCACAATCCAAGAGTACACATCAGTATGCTGCAAATCACTGGGATTGTAGGTTTTGTGTTTGATTTTGATTTGACTACAGTCCCACAGTCAAAGAATCTGAGGAATTGTTTTTAGACTTCTCAAAGATTGATTATAACCTCACATTTTAGGAGACGCTATCAAAGGCATTTCAGGCTTTTTCCAGAAACGTTCAGGCCTTTTGAGTTGTTACCAACATCTCAAATTCTGAGAAGAATTTCATAAATAATTGTTCCCCACCTGGATAAATAGCTGAGCCAATAAAATCCTTTGTCAGGGCCATAACATGACGATGATGAGTAAACATTAACCAGAACTCTGCCACCACAGTGATGGCAGCAAAAATCGGCCACTAGATTCACCTGTAAGGTCAAAGTGGCCGACAAATCAGTCACTAGTGATTGGTTAGGGCAAAGGTGAGTCCCTCTTCCACAGAAAAAGGAAAACAACAATGTAATGCCAACTGAATAACTGAGTGGTGATCAAATGGTTGCTCTCTCTGAACACCAGGCTAACAGACACTGTAATCACAGACTTCTTGATGATTCTTGTAGACCTGAAGACCTAGCTGAACTTGCATCTCAGCTCAAGAGTAGATAGTCTTAAATCACACAGACCAAGTCAGAACTGTTCAAATTTATCACCCAGTTGTTGCTCCGAAAACAACAAACAAAGAAGGTAGATATCAGCAAAAAAAATGTCCCGGTTATGAGTTACATTCTTGAGTTTACAGTATGAGTTGCAACATATGAAAGACACTGCAAACACTGTACCAAGTTAATATAAGCATCCATATTTTTCTTCAACATCCCGTGACTATCAAACTATCCCAGCAGCTAACAAGAGTACTCAGAGGTCTGTCTCACAGCTTTTACACCTGATAAATACGACAGGGTCATGTGATATTTCCCCATATTAACAAGGAGAGACGTAACCCCTTGAATAAACCATTAAACTAACCAACCCAGAGTGGACTGTGGGATAGTGAGTGAGGACTGCAGAGGATACACTGGGTCACATTTCACGCCGCATTAGGAGAAGTCTCTGGAATGGAACAGCCCTGTCGAACTGTTATGACGTATTCAATCTTGAAATACGGACTTTGAAGCAGGCAATCCTGAATTGGGACACAGCTTATGTTGTGTAATTGGTCCCCTTAGAAACAGTAATGACTCCTAAAACCACACCTTCCTAGTATATCTGTTGTGACATATTTAAATGTATCTTTTTATCTTATCCAACACTCTTAACAAAGGCTTAACAATTTTTTAACCTTTACTATATACCAACTCTGACCTTGCCTCCCTTTTTACGCACAGAACAAAGTTCTGTAATACATTTTTTCAGCTCCCCTTCTTGCACTAATCTGCAGCAGAGTGCTTCCAATCTCGGCCATACAACTCCTGAATCATACCAGTCAATGGAAATCTCCCTGGTACCACTTGCATTTTTTTTCCCTTCTGACAGATGAAACATAAACTTCATGCATAAAAAGTAACACTTGATGGTGTAAAGAAAGTTTGCAAAGCTGAGCTAATGGTGACACTGATGCATCTCCGCTATCCTTAGTGACAAAAGCATCAAAATGCATCACAATGTGGAGACCAAAAACCAACACTTGTCTTATCATGCTGATGATATGTACTTCTTGTTCTAAGTGAATAATCTAGCAAAGAAAATGAGAAAGCTGAAGCCAATCTGATCTACTCCACTGAAAACTGAAACAGTTAAACTTGTTACAGTGAAAATTTTCAAATTCTTCCCTTATGGAGAGCCAGTGTGGGCTCCTGTAGAGATTTACATTTTTTTAAAAGCACCTTGTGACATCCACAGATTCATCACTGCACAGACAAGGCCTTGTTCGGATCTGTCAAACAAAATATGCTTGATCGTTGTCTCAATCTCACATTGTCAGTGTTTCATCTGCTCCTCAGTCTTTACACAGTGACTGCTGACTCAGATAAGATTATCAGCTATTGAACTCCTCCCGTATCTGGCTTGCAGGGCACCAGCCCAACACCAGGTGATGTCATATGCTGGTCACCTGTGCACCTTATCGCTATCTGATACACCGGAGAAGGTGAGCAGGGTGGCTGTCAGACTAAATTTCAACACTGCACAATACAAAATTGATGATGAAATGTGAATTAACCCTTGTGGCTT
This sequence comes from Toxotes lorentzi, assembly GCA_037833715.1. Classification (NCBI taxonomy): domain Eukaryota; kingdom Metazoa; phylum Chordata; class Actinopteri; family Toxotidae; genus Toxotes; species Toxotes lorentzi. Next base: position 12,886,459 of record JBBMJY010000014.1, on the reverse strand, counting down.
AGCTTACATGACAAATTTCTGCAATACAGTAGGGCAATTTAAAATGGCTTAATCACCTAATATCATATAAAATTCCATAAATTTAAGGGCAATAAAAAGAGACCGCAAAGTTGTCTGCTAACATACTTGGCCTTCTTGACATGAGAATTCAAGAGCTTTGTTTTAAATGTAAAATCTCAGACATAATTTTCTTTGGAAATGAGAAGACGTGCATCAGAAGTTGGAGGAGTGTTCTTTTCATTGCTGATCGGGTGTCTGCTCAACAATAAAAGTCAGAGCAGAACTTGTCATTTTGACAGCCTAGGAGAGACTCCTGTTTGGGCAGAGTTAAGCTAGGAATTGCACGAAAACCATAAAACATTCCTATCACAACATTGGGGGAAAAAAATGAATAGGGGTGATTAATAGGTTTGATGGTGCATGGGGTGACATATGATACTTACTATAACTGATCACATGCAATTGCCTAATATACTTTCAAAGAAGAGAACAGTAAGAAAAGTTCAATAAATTGAGCAATGAGCAATCGGCATGTAGCTGGTGGTTGCTTTGAAAACAAAATACTGTACACTAACAACAGCTCATAAAACCAAAATATAATGGTCATTTTTTATTATCATATCTGGATTTTTTAAATAAACATTCATTGTATCTGACTTTGCTGTACCATCAACCAACTGAGGCAGGAAGCACACGCTTAAAACTATACAACTGCTACAGTGCTTGAGAAGCTAACAAGCAAAGCAATGAATAAAAATTTACATTAAAACAACTGTGGCTAATTAACTGTTTATATATGTTAAGTCGGAGTTACTTTGTCATCACAGTTAATTTCACATATAATAAAATATTGAAATATATGAGAAAATGGGAATCGCTGTAGTGTTGGGAGGAGCACTGCCGTTGCCGCAGTGATGACTTCTCAACAACACCTTAGCAGCTTATGACTAACATTAAGTGTTATCTGCTTAAACTACATTTAACTAGACATGAAAAAGGGCCCTTTTGGTTATAATTACCCTCTACGGTCCTGCATACTCAACAGGACATAGAGTAGCTATCCAACTGGCACTGCGTGTTTGACTCATATTGACGATTAACTCTGGACATAAATATCGCTATATGGCTACTTACTGAAATTAATGTAACCTATAACCGTGTGTGGCTCTGTGCTTGTTTTAACATAAACTTATGTCGTTAGAAAGAATCATTGCACTGCCCAGCTAACCACTGACACCCATATGACAAAGTCTGCTAAGCTGTCATTAGCTGGTTATAGCTAGTGTAGCCTATACCATGCTAGATTAGCTCGCTTAGGGCCAGACTAGGCACTGGAGACCAACGTGTCGTCTGTCTGTTAACATCAGTGCTACTTTAAATTTGCCTCATTCATAATTGGCTCGGTAACGATGGCGGTAGAAGAGTTTCTTTGAAACTTCAGATGAAGGGTCAGGTCTTATTCTTGCAATGGTCTGTTTGTACGCTAACGTTATTACATAACATAGTTTATGTTGCATGAATCGACTGACTCTTTTTGGAAATGCGTTTCTGTGTTAAATACCAATCCACTGACCACATGCTGAACTCCACTCCTCTTAACACTGGTCCCTCCGCGGAAAGGCCTACTTTGCCTGTGTGTTGATTCGAGCTAACGTTAGCTAGCGTGCTAATGTTAACTTAACAGTTAGCTGTCGTTGGAGCCAGCGCAATTCCCCAGGTTGTCAAACTATAGCTAATGACGTTAGCGTACACACTAGCATGCTACTTACGTTTTCCTGCTGCTGTGCGAATGTAGATCCAATCTTGATTATCTGCTGGATTCTGCTTTTGTGTGAAGATATGTCGTTAACCTAGCTATCTACGGAGCTAACGTTAGCTGACTAGCTATGTTGTGTTTCCTTATTTGAAAAAAATAATCGAGATTGGCCTCAAATGAGCGGCGATAATTCCTTTCTCGGTGGTTCCCTGCTTGGACAGCGTTGATTTTTACGCATGTTTGACGCCAGTTCTGTCTCTCACATTTACTGAAGACAATTCCGATCGTTCCAAAACAAATATGGACACTGGGAATTGGTTATATTATACAGCACTGACAAATCTAGCACTTTCTTCCATTGAAAGGCCAGAGCTATCCTTCGACTATGGGTGCTGAACAAGAGGAGGTGTATTTTTGGCATATGCCCGGTGATTGGTTACAACGTCTAGGCAGAGCGTCGCTTAATTGGCTACTTCTTATGTCAATTAGCTCTGCCCCTATCCAAAACTAAATTTTCATTGGTCTACTACCGAAGTTCTGTGATGCGCTGGATCTGTAGGATACACTTGTAACTAATACTAGAGTACGCCGAAGCTCCTTTGGGTAGGCGGGGTCAGTCTTCAAATAAACAACTTTCAATGCGGTGGTGGGAGTCCTTTGAGACTATCATAACGGCCAAGACTCTCTCTATATAAAACCAAAGTTGGCACAGTTGACATATAAATATTTTATTATCCTCAATATGTTTTGACTTTACCACACTCGGCCGAGTGCCCCGGACTCAATAACAAGCGCAGCCTAATTCAAGTACAGCAGGAGCGCTTGAAGGGGTTCTGTGGGGGTCTCCAGCACAATCAAACTTATGGGGCCGTTTTTTAGACTCAGCACGCGGTATCAGTAACAGTGTCCAGGGACGTGCACATGTAAAACTGAGCAAAGATATATGAACATAAGCATGTGACTATTATGTACAAGCAAGTAGGTGGCAAAAAATAGATTTAAAAAATGTTGCTTCAATTGACTAGATATTATACTATTTCAAGAATTTACTAGGTCTGACTTTTAGTCTGTGTTTTCTGTAGACAGTTATGCATGTTAAAACTAGATCAAGCATGACAAAAATCTCCTCATGGGGGAAGAAATAGAAATTGTGATGACAAGGATGTTGACAAACTGAATCAGCTTTACTGCTGACGTCCAACACATGGTCATCGATTAACTAAACTTAACCAGATCCAAGAATCTATCTATATTTACATCAGTTTTCAAGATTTCAGTTTGGTTGAATGTGGCCTTGCTTCAGCTTTACTCTCATGTTTTAGCAATAACTGCCGTCTTGTTTAAGTTATTGATTATATCACCTGAAAGTTTTGACCCGCTTACCTCCACCTTGCTCTCTGGGTGAATGACTTGACACTAAATTGTACTTTACTTTCATATGAAGTCTTGATTTTACTGCACAACATTGTCTTTTTCTATTTTAATGGTTTTTTTTACTCCTTATCTGGTCTTCAACATGCAGCAACCTTGTCTGGGACAAAGTGACACTTGAACATTGACCACTGCATTATTGTACAACACATGGTCTTTTTTTCTGCATATGTCAAAAGAAATTACACTGTTATCTCTCAATTCCAGTTCAGAATCTATAGTCAGGTGGAAAGCCAATAGAGGAAATGGAAATTTTAAGCTTAATCAAGCTTAGCACACATACCAGCAAGAAACACAACTAATACTGTGCCCAATTACTAACTGGGCAACAGTGAAGAACTTCCTTCAGGGCCACAGAGGTGCCAACAGGTAGTATTTCAGCATAGAAAAACTGCACATATTGAACAGAGGGTGGGAGGAACTGGGGTTTAATAGGAAGCAACAACTCATTTGGGCCGTCTAGCAGGTTAATCTATATCTGCAAGAAACTGTGCAAACTTCATGTTGTAGTAATACCAGTCCATCAAAATGCAATACAAGGTGTTTTCTTTTGTTTGCTTCCTTGGTCTGATACAACAGACTGTTTTTTTGGGACTGACTGTCTGGTTTTTAGAGGAAAAACATGGACCAGTGTGGAAGTTTTTCATGAACATTAAAGATGTCAAACCCCAAAATGGCTTAAAGATCTGCAGTAGGTCTGACATGAGGAATGAGTGACATGAGTAATGAGTAACATGTTTCACATGAGCTCCTCCTGGTCTCACAGTGAGAGATAAGACTCTCACTGGCCACAGCAACATAAAAACTGTTACCGTCCACCCGAGCTGTTTGACCCCGTTGCTCGGTCAGCCATGTTTTGTAGATCATAAAAATGTCTTAATTTGCCCAGAATTCAAGACAAATTAATCCTACTTAAAATAATCAAGAACTAGACTGCTTTGTGTAATGAATTTAGACATCTATCTGAAGCCTGATGATTTGTTAGATCCAGGACACATTCAAAGTCTCTCTTTGTGAAACCAGCCGCTGGTGTTTGGAGATGTGGAAGTAAGGCAGGGTTTGACCCTTTATCCTAAGCTCTCATTGTTCATTCTTCACATAACGGTATTGCACAGATTAATAAAACACAACCTAATCCCCTGGAAGACTCTTGAGGGACAAGCTCAGACCTTTTCCCACTTGTGCACAGCTGGGCCATCACTGTGTGAAGTGGGTGTTAATGTTAAATTGTCGGTTTCAGAGAGAAACTATTGGATGCAGCCCCTCCAATCATGACAGTCAGGAAGGTGTGGAAAGAGAGGGTTTACTGAGGCAGTTCTGATGACACATACTGGTCCCTTTACTTTGCAGTAAAAGGGCTTATTCAAACAAAAGTGTGGTGAAAAAGATTATACATATGAAATAGAATATTAGGACTCCAAGCAATTCTTGCACAACCAGTTCATGAATGAAGATTTGTATAACAAAGACATGCAAAGAAATAAAATGTAGGCAGGAGTGGATAGAGCTGCGATGGGGAGATTAAAGGACGAACTACAGTATAAGTGCATGTATAAAGATGTTTAGTTAGATAGTGTATCAGTGAATCTGTGTGTGTGATGGTGGGATGGGGAAAGCAGGGTTTATCCACTGTCATTTTGTGTTTCTCCCTCAGGATTAGACTTATGTCTTATTAATGAAAAACTCATCAGATATCAGAACAGCTCCCTAAGGAACCAACCAGGGTTATGAGACACAGGTCAGATTAAGACCCCATTTAAATACTGTGTGTGTGTGTGTGTGTGTGTGTGTGTGTGTGTGTGTGTGTATGTATGTGTGTGTGAGCATGTTACAGAAGGATAGAGAGTGTGAGTGAGCAGAAGCGAGCCAGCAGAGTGGTATTTAATTTTCCAAGATGAGGGATTATCACTGGCAGAATTTGATCATTCTGCTCTGATCTCAGGATGTTCAATCACAGCTTATCCCAAATATTAAACTCTCTGTCTTTTGTCCCCTCTTCCCTCAATCCCTCACACACACACACACACACACACACACACACACACACACACACACACACACACACACAAATGTTTCCACACATACAGATGCTTGCGGCACTCCAACTGCCGAGCTTCTCATTGAGGAAAGTGGCCCGCTGAGCCTACCGTCAGGGTGGTGTGTGTGATTGTTCAGCCACCTGGTCACCTCAGGAGACGGGTGAGGAGGGGGGTAGGTGGGGGACGGGGCAACTGGTGGGGGAGTTGGGGGGGGGTCTCTGGTATGGCGATGCTAGGCTTTAGCGTCTTATGGAAGCAGCTGAGGAGAGTAAATTAAAAAACTGTTACGTCTAATCCGGAGCACCAGGAACAAGTGGTACACACTCCAAAATCTGATCCCTCGTGTTTACATGGATCTGGATGAGCTTAAACAAACACACACACATTTAGATGCTGACAAAACACACACAAACTACAACATACCTTCTCAAATGACACACGCACACACTCTCCATACATACACACAAATTCCCTGCTGCTAAATACTCTGTGATTGTGTCCCAGGCCGGATGGAGGGAGGGAGGGAGGGAGGGAGGGAGGTACAAGGCCCTGATCTGCACTCTCATTTTCAGCCTGGAGATCTGCACCAGGGACATCTGGGTCACATCATTACTGAAATCTTCTGCTTGTTCATTCCCAGCTTTGCAGGGCTTAGAGTGACAGACCTGCACACAAACACTCACACAAAGCACACACACATATAAGGAACACAGATATATACAGCGTGCAACAGTCTCGAACAATGAAATAAATCTGGAAAAGAATAAAATGATGGTTCTTCAGTAGCAGAGATGTCAAGATACAGTGAAGAAACTGAACAGGATGTGCATGCTGTTTAAAGATATGTGTGTGTACCAAATTGAAGCTTTCCTGGATAGCTGGATTTAGTTCAGTTCAGTTCAGTACAGAGAACTTTATTATCATTCACTTTACATTCTGGTACGTATAAGGAACAAGATTTTGTTGCACCAGCTCGGAAGATCACAGTCACAGTAGTTAGAGGTAGAGAGAGAAAAACACAATAAGGTACAAAAAAATAAAAATAAATTAAAATAAAATACAAAGTATTTACAAAGTAAGTCTTTTTTTTTTGTCTTTGTGCATACCTGATAGTGGAGGTTGAGGATGATAAAGTACACACACACACACACACA